>LNAC01000110.1:2577942-2612437 GCA_002007465.1 Ailurus styani | reverse complement strand
CTGCCTTCGGCTCAGGTCATGATCTCAGGGTCCTGGGATCGAGGCCCGCATCGGGCTCTCTGCTCGGCAGGGAGCCTGCTTCTTCCTGTCCCTCTGCCTGCCTCTCTGCCTACTTGTGATCTCTCTCTCTGTCAAATATAAAAAAAAAAAACAACCAAACAACAAACAAACAAAAACTATCTGGTAAAAACTGGTGACATTTGAGTACTTTGTGATATCACCAATAATATCTTTATCTGTGGTCATGCTTCTTCATTCTCCTGGAATCTGACTTCCTTGCTTCCTCTCTGACTCTCATTTTCTCCCCAGAGCTCTTGGGATTTTCATCGGTTCTGCGGCAGGTGGGAACATTTCACCCTAGTTGATCTCTACATTCTTACGCACATTTTATTGAAGTCAGACCTCAACTCATTTTTCTCTTTGTAAAACTTTTCCATTCTCTTGATGTTTTTGAAGTTATTCAATTGGTACATGCTTATTGTAAGAAATCGAATAATACAACAAAAGATGTAAAAAGGTAATGCTAATTATCTCCCTCCTGCATAGGCTCCAAACTTCTAATCCTACCCCATTAACATATGTGTACCTTGCAACTTGCTTCCTTCACCTAACAGTGTAATTTGTATATCCTTACAAATCAGCACTCATCAGTCTAAATTTATTTCTTTAATCTAATCGTGCGCCATAAAGCACATTTTCTGTAAGTAGGTTCACACCATTCATGGAGAATTTGCCACTATACATTCAGACAAGGATTCCCCTTATAAATGTTATGTGGTTTAATGTATTTTCCCATTGTGAACACATCTATTTCACATTCAATCACATGAAAAACAGAATACAAACAGCACCCTTAGAAGCTCCTTGCCCCCTCACAGTCACTACCCTTCAGCCCAATATTTACCATCCTGACCTCTAACATCATAATTTCCCCTTTTTAAAAATTTATATAAAGGGAATCATCAGTATGTATGCTACTGTGTTTGAATTCTTCCATTCAACAGTATGAATTTCATCCATATTTCTGCATATAATGTGTTCCTTTCCTTAGCATCCAGGAGGCTAGGGAACAAATTTAACATAATTTGGGTTGTATTTAGTTTAAGAACTGATGTTAATAAGGCTTCTGTGGACCCTAAAATAGAAAGGCCACCCTAAAACCAGTCTCTTACGTATCAAAAAGAAAAACCTTCTCTATCAAAGTTCTTGTTTCTGCTGCTAGCATCGAGTCTGATTTGAAATTCAAAGGTGAAGTTGGATTAACTTATTTTTCTCAGCATTTCCAAAACACCAAGGACAGCATGGATGAAATATTCTAGCTGACTGGACTGAGAGCGAGAGCCTCATGTTTCAAGGAAATGCAAGTGTAGGCCAATGGAAGGTTCTGGAAGACTCTGGCAAAACCTCCAAAGCATTCTACAGCAACAATGTCTCAGTGACAAAGAACAGCAAGAGTTAATTAACTATGGCTCTGCAGCGCAGGATCCAATCTAAAGGCCGGAAAGCCAGAGGTGATAGCCAGAAAGACCTAGAGAGAATTAGTGAAGAATTTCAATTTGTTCCATAAAAGATTAAAAAAAAAAAAGGAATATACAGAGTCGGTAGGAAAGAAAGACAAATTGTAGGGGGTGGGGGAGAATGGAGCAGAAAACTTAGAAAGGGGAAAAAAAGATGAAAGGAAGGAATTTTTCAAGAATAGAAATTGATATAGGTATAGGTAGTCAAAAGGTATCAACTTCCAGTTATAAGATAAGTAAGTCCTGGGGGTGTAATGTACACCATGCTGACTCTACTTAACAATACTGTGGGGTATATTTGAAAGTTACTGAGAGTAGATCTTACAAGTTTTCATCATAAGAAAAATAACTTTAATTACATGAGGGGATAGCTATTAATTAAACTTGTGGTGATCACATCACAATACGTACATATATCAAATAATGATGTACATTTAAAATTAATACAATGTTATATGTAAAAAATAGGAAAGTATCAATCTAATTTTAAGCAGTTCCCATGGCTTTGGTTGTTTTTTTTTTTAAGATTTTATTTATTTGTTTATTTGATAGGGAGAGTGCGCACAAGCAGGGGGAGTAGCAGCGGAAGAGGGAGAAGCAGGCTCCCTACAGCACTCGGTCCCAGGATCCTGGGAGCATAAGCTGAGTCGAAGGCAGACACTTAACCGACGGAGCCAACCAGCTGCTTGCTTTGATTATGCTATTTTTTGTATCACTGAATACAGCTGATCTTCATTATTCAGAGATTCCATATTTGCCCGCCACCTACTTGCTAAAATATATTCGTAACCCCAGAGGGAGCAATGGAGGTATTTTCACAGTCACTGGCAAACATTCACGCAGTAATGAAAACCCTGAGTAGCAGGAAGCCCACATTCCCAGCTGAAGTGGAACAAGGCAAAGGCATTTTATGTCAGCTGTCATTGTAAACAAGTGTCCTTTTCACCAACTATTTAGTGCCACATTTTCTCATAAGAATGAGCCTTTTGCTGAGTCCACTGTTTGAAATGGCTCCCAAGCAGAGCACTGAGGTACTGTCTAACGCCCATGAAGCCCACGAAGGCTGTGATGGGCCTTACAGAGGGAAACGCTGTGCTGGATAAGTTTCATTCACGCATAAGTTATAGTGTGGTTGGCCATGAGTGCAATGGTAATGAATCAAAATATATATTAAATAATATATTTTATGTGTTTTATAATGTGTATGATATCACTATATATTAACTAATACATGTGCATTACCTTAAACAGAAACGCACATAAAACAAGGTTAGGTAGTGTCTGTTGGTGAAAATGTTAGGACCAACCAAAGACTTGCAGGAACCTAACCCTATTATTTTTCCAAGAAGCAATAATCCAATTTTGGCTAATTCAGTGTTCACAGTGACTATATACTATTAAAACAAAACAAAACAAAACAAAACAAAAGAATTGCCTGGATTTAATATTATGTGCTATATGCAAGGGTCTTAGTGGAGAAATTTTATACATTCTCTGAATAGAGACACAAGTATAAATTAGGAAGAGATGGGGTTGCACGTCTAAATCACCCAGGTGCAGCCCGGGATTGCAATTTTGAGTGGCGTGATGCTTGAACATCAGTTCTGCATGCGTAGGAAAGCAGCTAGGCCAGAACTTGATACTGACAAGCAGTTAAAGCACTCTTTTGTGTGCTCAAATAACCTCTTCAGTATGATCACATCTTTATCTAGAAGATGAATGGTGTACCAGCTATCAATCTTGAGGGAATGTTATCAGCATAAGAGTGACAATATCTAGAAAGTGTTAAGAATGTCTTTAAGAGAATTGCATTTTCATGGACTTGTTCATTATGGCCAAATAGAATACAATAAAAAATATTCAATTAATATTAGAACATAACACATAATATACATGTATGTATATATATATATATATATAATCTTTGAAACCAATTATGTGATTTATATCCAACCATCTCTGAGAAATACATAATTAAGGACAAATGCTTATTTTTTTTACTTTTAAAATGCGTAATGGGAATACACAAATAGCCAAGCACACACAGAGTAGCATTATTTATACCAAGTTCTGCAGAAGCACTGAATCTAGTGATTGCGCCACGAGTTTTATGGCGTCATCAAATATGAAATGAAGGTCAGAAATGAAATGAAAAGAATGTAATGTATAAATGAAACTTCAGCTTATGACCAGTTCTGCCTCAGAAGAATTCATTATAGTAGCATGCTCTGGGTTTTTTTTTTGTGTGCTTATTTTTGCATTAAAATCACACTCTAAAAGAAACCCACGAAATAATATGCTAAGATACTATTCGAGGGATGACATTGCCCACTGAATACCATTTAGCACGAATCAGTGGCAGTACTATTAATTTCTCCTATTTGAATGCACACTTTAGCTAGCACATGACCCATACCACGAACATCAGTTACACCCCAGGGACCAGACATTAACGGCATGCGCTACGAGTGGTTTCTTTTACAATTGCTGTGAAATAAAAGCTGATGGAAATGAGCCACTGGTGAATTACTTGCTAGCAAAAACAACAATATTTGTATCACTACTGAAAAACTCCCTCCGCAAAGGGGGGGTGCAGGCAGAAGTTTTATTGTATTGTTCACACAGAAACATAGAGATAGAGGAGGTCCAGGGAAGTAAACAATTAAGAGTCTGGAGTTATTTATCTGCAGTTAAACAGAATACATTTTAGTAGCTGAGATCTTTTACCACAGTTAATTAAAGCACAACTTGGACAGGTGGACACACAGCCACACACAGATAAACACAGAGATAGACGCACGACATGGTCACGCAAATAAAATGATAAGGAATTATTTCCGAATAAATTACAGTCAGTGAGGCCTTTCCTCTCATAAAAGAAACATTGATATGACTTCGATCTTTTGATGTAGGTGTTCTTTCCAGAGCTATATGGGGAAAGAAAATTAAAATCTCACAGCAGGTTTTTCACAGAACTGATTTATCCCTGGTTGTTGTTGTTTTGTTTTGTTTTTAATCTAAGAACATTCCTTCTTCTTGCATATCACTTTTCTATAAAACCCAGCCAATATCGGAAATATTTATGTTCTCATAGAAGATATCAAACAGACTCAGATATTTTACTGTACTTATAAAATATATAACGCTAACTCAATGTAATCCATACACAAAGACCTTGTCTGCATTGAAAAGATGCACTTGATTTATTTAAAGACAATGCTCAAATATAGTATCAATTACTCCCAGCTCCTTGTTCTAAATTGGATTTAATCTGTTAACCTCTCACCTTCCTTTAAAGAGAGTCAGAATGAAGGATCGACATGAAAGAAAATGGAGTTTGCAAGAATAAAATGGCACAGTGGAATACACTGAAAGCAAGTCGACCTGTTAATTATCCTGCTTACAGGTTTACACACACACACTTTTGTCTATGATTAACTGGATTGTACAGCTGTTGTTCCTTTTGCTGAAAAGTTTGACCTTTTGCTTAAGTCCAATCTAACACAAGGAAATCATTATTCATTTCTCTCCCACTCAAAGTCTAGATGCAGATTTGAAAATGTTATTTATTGTCTGGCTGTTAGTCTTTAACGTGCAGCAGTTACCACTAAACGAGACAGCTGGCTGCATCGACCTATCCTTCACTGCCCCCAAGGCCACGCATACCTAATTCAAGGATATCAGATAATGGTATGTGGCGTGATTTACATGTAGAGAATTCCGAATTCATTGTGAGCCTATTTATAACTACAGCACCTTCGATAGGGAAGATGATTTAATAGAGGTTGTAAGGGTTTTCTGACAAGAGGCATTAATATTAGAACCTTTTCCCAAGCGCTGCAAACAGTGGTGGGGCGGGGGTGGAGCTCGCCTGAGTTATTTTTCATGGGCGACCCTTTTTCTGTTCATTAGCACTTACATTCCTGGGGTTGGGAAGCCACTGTTTTAACTCTAATTTGTATGTAATGAGCATATTCAGTGCAAGGAGACTCTCCTTCATTAACAAAGCTGAAAAAAGGCTGATAACTCTGATGAAAAAGGACATCTAATCTCATGGAAATTTAACCAGTTGAGTTTTGTGGATGGTATTTGGAAAACCAAGGGTCTGCTCTCCAGAGATGGTCAAGGTGGATAATCAAGATTCTGTAATGTCTTTTCAAAAGAGTTAGAAACAGACGGATGCCTTAGCCAATACGCCTCCCTTCAATAAAACTAACTCTAATGGATGAGGCTGCCTCGGTATTGCTAAGAACATACAAGCAAGTTTATTTGCTTACACAGACACTGCACTCACTGCCAATTACTTCTGAAGGCATCTTGCGATGGTTCAAGTATTAAAAAAACAAAAACAAAACAAACATGATACCATTTACCTAACGGTCTTGAGAATTAACCACACATTTGAAAATGCAGTTTAATGGAGCATGTTCTCAAAGAAGGCTTCTTTATTTTATTTTATTTTATTTTTTTTTTTAAAGATTTCATCCATTTATTTTACAGAGGGAGAGAGATCACAAGGAGGCAGAGAGGCAGGCAGAGAGAGAGAGGGGGAAGCAGGCTCCCCGCTGAGCAGGGAGCCCGATGCGGGCCTCGATCCCAGGACCCTGAGATCATGACCTGAGCCGAAAGCAGAGGCATTAACCCACTGAGCCACCCAGGCGCCCAGAAGGCTTCTTTATTAATAAGACTTCTGGTTTACAATAGATGAAACAAATCAGCACCTTTGGTGGTGCATTAGATTTTTAATTTGAAATGTAAAACCAGTGTTCTACTTCAAATAGCAATTCTCACATAAAATGTGTCTCTAAAGACTGGAACTCGTTGGCATTTACTTCGAAAAGCCTGTGTGCTGCAGCTTTGAGGGGCAAGTTTTGTTTGGGGATAAACTATTTCCTCTAGATTACTATCAATTCAAATTCAATCTTTAGAAACCTCTAGATGACACAATGAATGGCTTTTATGTACCAGGTTGGATTTTATTACTTGTTTATTGCATTAAAAAAAGAAGACTCTGACGTCCAAATTGGAATCAACACCTTATTTTTATTTAGCTTTTCAGATTAATCATCCTAACCTGTCTATAATTACTAAAAATTAATTAACTATAATTTTTCATTCATCATTTATAATGAAAAATAGCATCTCCCAAGAAGTCCTATAATAAAAATAAAAGTAATCAATGGAAAATAATATCCCTAGTACACCCATTATCCAAAATCCAAGAACATCCAGCACTATCTCTGTTCACTGGGCTGTTCCTTGTTGTTACCGCGTTTAATGCATATTTGAGGATCTTCATTCATTGCCTGGAATTACAGCAGTACAGATAAAGCACAGAACTCTGACTATGCAAGTCCTGTTCTGTATGAATCAAAGGGAAATAAGACACTCCCATTTCATTTGGCTCATAACAATTGGTGACAATATGCTCTTCCTAAAAATCCAGGCTTGGATCTATTTCATGTTGTTTATAAACTATCTTTTCAGTTGTATTTTTTTTCTGAAGTGGCTCAAACACAAACACAACAAAGTCTATCAAAACTAAGGCAGATGGTATGATCCTATATTCTTGGACTTACATGAAACCAAATGAAATAAGAATTAAGTTATTTTAAAGGCTCCAAATCCTATGGTGCAGATGAGTGAAGGATTTCCTGTTTCCTCTTATTAGTTTGCCATTAATCAAGTTACACTCAATGTGTAGGACAGTGTATTCTCTCTTCAGGTTATGTTGGTGGGGAAGGGAGGTCGACAATGGACTGTCAGCATTTGCAATGAAGTTAAGAGAGAATTGTCAAAGTGTTTTCTGAAATTGGGGTGAAAATGTCAGGAATTGAAAATAACAACTACTGGGACACCTGGGTGGCTCAGTTGTTAAGCGTCTGCCTTCGGCTTGGGTCATGATCCCAGGGTCTTGGGATTGAGCCCCGCATCTGACTCCCTCCTTGGCAGGAAGCCTGCTTCTCCCACTCCCCCTGCTTGTGTTCCCTGTCTTGCTGTGTCTATCTCTATCAAATACATAAATAAAATATTTTTTAAAAAAAGAAAATAACAACGACTGACAGAAATATAAAGATAACTGAGGGTTTATTTTCATTAGAGTGCAGAAATTTGGAATGTTTTCCTTGATGGTTTAAATAAGGTAGGGGGGTAATTAATACTTATTGGCAACTCCCATTAATACATACTGAGCAACTCCCATGTACTTCCGAAACTCATCTTAAATGATATTCATAAAGTAATTTAGAAAGCCACATACAACAATAAACCATAAACAAGGAAGGGCTGATTACATTTCTTCCAAATTTAACAAAGAAATATACTATTCCAAGTCAATAACTCAACCTGGAGTTCTGAAATATATACATTCTGAAACTTACTATAGAGCTCAAGGAACAACCCTCTCAGAGTCTCAGAAGGTACGTGTTTCCAAAGTAAAATTAGAAGGCATGTACTATTCTTGAATGAAGACTTGAAAATAAATTATTTTCATGATGTTTAGAAAAATGTTTTATGCTTCACATTACAAGAGCCATATTTTCAATTCTCCAAAAAGATGACAAGTGGGTCCATTCTTCTCAAAGCTTGACATGCTAGTTTGATACATGATGTCAAGTAAAATAATTATTTTCAAAATTCTATTATTTTGCATTTAAAAGATCAAATAGCTATTCATTGGAGGACCGAATATTTAGAAGAGTGGCTATTTCTATTACAGCATAAAATCATACATGGAGAGGAGCCACTACGCTGTTTCTTCAGGCATTAAGATGTATTGTGTTTTGTGGCGCTTGGGTGGCTCAATCAGTTAAGCATCCGACTCTTGGTTTCAGCTCAGGTCATGATCTCATGGGTCCTGATCTCACGGGTCATTAGATCAAGCTTCATGTGGGGCTCCATACTCAGCAAGGAGTCTGCTTGAAGATTCTCTCCCTCTGTCCCTCCTCCCACACACACACTCTCTCTCTCTGATAAATAAAATAAGTCTTTAACAACAACAATAAAAGCAGCGAGACTTCACACACACAGTCTTAGACCCAATAAATGATTATTGACTCTAATTCGAGAGTGCTCACATGGGGGAAAAAAGGAGAGGTACAGGGCAGGGATTTTGCTCCCCGAGAACATGTGTCAATATCTTGAGACACTTTTGGATGTCACAGTTCGGGGAGAAAAGTTCTATCAGTTGTCACAACTGGGAGGGGTAAGTTCTACTACTGTCTACAGGGTAGAATCCAGTGGGTAGTGGGTAGGAATTCACTCCCAGGACCGCCTCCACAACAAAGAACTGTTCAGCCCTAAAGATCACTAGGGTCAAGATTGGGAAACTCTCCTCTAACTGCTTGTAATACACCAAAAATTAAACTTATAACATTAAATTTTCATTAAGTCTTATAAAATTTGAGAGTATATCCCTTAACATTATGTCCCATTTGAGGGGGAAAAAAAAACAAAACTAGCAACATGAAAATACTTACACTCACCCCTGAAGCAGATGCTCCTTCAGGGAATTATAATAGAAGAAAGGGACACTAGGCAATGCTCTCTATAGTGCCAAGAAAAACGCTCTCGCTGTTAGTGGGAGATACTGGGTAGACTGGATGCTTAAATGACAAAGATCTTGAGCCATCATTAGTGTACTTAAATCTGAGGTAATAATCATGTTTAGGTAACAGTCATGTTTAGAACAGTTAATGCATATGTGAAGTAAAAACTTCAAAAAGTACAAGAGGGTATTCTTGTGAATAGTGAATTCTCACCCCTGTCCCAGTCACCCTCCCTTTTTANGAACAGTTAATGCATATGTGAAGTAAAAACTTCAAAAAGTACAAGAGGGTATTCTTGTGAATTCTCACCCCTGTCCCAGTCACCCTCCCTTTTTATCTTTTTTTTTTTTAATTTTTATTTATTCATTTGACACAGAGAGAGAGATTACAAGTAGGCAGAGAGGCAGGCAGAGAGAGAAGAGAGAGGAGGAAGCAGGCTCCCTGCTGAGCAGAGAGCCCGATGCGGGCCTCGATCCCGGGACCCTGGGATCATGACCTGAGCTGAAGGCAGCGGCTTTAACCCACTGAGCCACCCAGGCGCCCCCCTTTTTATCTTCTTAGAAACAGACTTCTTAGGTTTTTTCCCCAACATGTTCTGCGATTTTTTTGGGGTGCTTTCAGAATTTCCTTTGCATCTAGGCAGTGAATAAACATAGGTGTCTAGATACATCTCAGTGACAATAGGCCATGCTCACAGTTCTGAATTACATTTTGCCTTCCAATCAAATATCCTGCAGATCTATGACACCTGACTCATTTTTTAATTGCTACATAATTTGAATTATGAATGAAAAGAATATAAAATATGAAATGGAATACAAACCATAAATGAAAATAACCATATGAAAATAACCTTAGTAACCAGTTTCTTGTTAAATGCAGTTAAGGTATTTTCAACCTTTTGCTATTATCAATAGTGCTACAATATTGGCACTGTACATAGGTCATATCTTGCTTTTGTGATTATAACTATCATTTCTTTTTTTAAGATTTAATTATTTATTTATTTGAGAGAGAGAGAGCTGGGGGAAGGGCAGAGAGGAAGAGAATCCTCAAGCAGACTTCCTGAGGAGCACGGAACCCAGTGTGGGGCTCAATGCAGGGCTCAATCCCAGGACCCCAACATCATCACCTGAGCCGAAATCAGGAGTCAGACACCCAACCGACTGAGCCACCCAGGTACCCCTAACCATATTTATTTCCATACAGAAGTGGCATTGCTTGTTAAAAGGATATATGCATTTTATATTTTAATAGGTTCTATCAAATTTCTGATTATATATGTGTGTGTGTATATATATATGTGTGTGTGTGTATACAGTATGTACAGTGCCAATATTGTATACACACATATACATATACACACACACATTTATAATCAGAAATTTGATATATATATATTTATGAGTCTATTTCTTTACACCCATGTCAATACCATTGCTGAAAACCCTTTGCAAATCTACTATATAAAAAAAATTGTAGTTTTATTTGAGGATGTAGAGAAAAGGTAACCTGTGTACATGGTTGGTAGGAAGGTAAATTGGTGCAGCCACTGTGGAAAACAGTATGGAGTTTCCTCAAAAAATTAAAAATAGAATTACCACATGATCTAATAATTCCATGACTGGATATTTATCTAAAGAAAAGAAAAACACTAATTCAAAAAGATACATACACCCCTATGTTTATTGCAACAATATTTACAATAGCCAAGATATGAAAGTAGCTCACATGTCTATTGATAGATGAATGGATAAAGAAGATGCCCTACACACACACACACACACACACACACACACACGTGAATACTACTCAGCCACAAAAAAGAATGAGATTGTGCATTTGCAACAACATGGATAGATCCAGAGAATATTATGCTAAGTAAAATAAGTCAGACTCAGAAAAACAAATACCATACAATTTCATTCATATGTGGAATCTAAAAACATGAGTAAACAAATAAACCAAAAGCAGAATCAGACCTACAAATACAGAGAACAAACTGATGGTTGCCAGAGTGGAGGGGGGTGGAGAGATTGGGCAAAATGGAAGAAGGGAAGTAGGATGTATGGGCTTCCAGTTATGAAATGAATAAGTCATGGAAGTAAAAGGCATAGCGTAGGGAATATAGTCACTGGTATGGTAATTGCATCATATGGTGAGAGATGGGAGCTATGTTTGCATGGAGAACAGCATAACACACAAAGTTGTTGAATCACTGTGTTACGTGCCTGAATTTAGACATTGTGTGTCAACTACACTCAAATTTTAAAATTTCATTTTTAATTTTCATTTCTCTTACTATGAGGGCAGTTTTATATATTTACATGGTTTAGTACATTTATACTTTCATAGTTGATTGTAATCTTGGCCCATTTTTTGGTTAGATTATTGGTTGTTTTCTGTTGGATGTTGACAGACTTAAAAATATTAACAAAACTATCCTTTTGTCTGTAATATGAATTGCAAATAGTTCCCCCTTTTCACTTCGACCATTTTTTTAAAGATTTTATTTATTTATTTATTTGTCAGAGGGAGAGAGAGATTGAGAGAGGGAGAGAGAGCACAAGCGGGGGAAGCAGCAGGCAGAGGGAGAAGCAGGGAGCCTGATGCAGAGCTTGATTCCAGGACCCTGGGATAGTGACCTGAGCCAAAGGCAGATGCTTAACTCACTGAGCTACCCAGGCGTCCCTGTTTGTTTGTTTTTGATGTAGGGTATTCCTTCAGAATTTTTTTTGAACTTACATCAATCTCTTATTTTCTGGCCTTAGGATTGTTTTTTAATTATAGTTAGAATTACATTTAAAAAACATCTCATGTCTTCTTCTATTACTCTTGTGGTTTTCAGTTTGTTTTTAACCTTTGATCCATTAGAATTAATCCTAGCTTAAAGAGTCTAGTTTTATTTTTTCTTTAAGATATTTTTCTTTATGATAACAACCACCCTGTTATGCTAACAATATCCATGTTTTCCTCCATTAATTTAAAATTCTATTTGATTCTTATTCTATTCCATAGAACTGTCTAGTCTTAGGCCAGCATTACATTGTTTAAAATATTTTAGTATAAAATGTTTTAATATTCAGCAGGAAGCAAACGCATTCTTTCAGGACATTTTTGCCTTTAGATAATTAATACAGGAAAGTTAAGCTGATACGCATGTGTAAGAGATGAATAGGACTGCAAACAGCCTTTCTCCCTTAGGTTAAGAGATTGTATTCCCTCTGGAATTTCCCACTGAAAACTGGGCAACCAGCATATCAAACCTATGCATTTTCACTCCAATGGAAAGCTCTCTCTCTCTTTCTACTCCTGTCCTTCTAAGCCAACTTCAAGAATGGACATGAAGATAAAAGCCAGATAAGGAAACGCTGGGCAAAGAATGGAAACCTATTTCCCTCCTCTTTCATGTGAATGGGTTGACTTTTCAAAGTCATTCACAGGACTTCCTTGCTTATCAGGATGGAAGACGTTGTTGGAGGCAGAAATGGATGAAAATCAAATGTGCTCTTGACATATGCACGTCAGAGCCGCACACTGAGTGAAGTCGTTCCTGTCTAGGAAGGCGGACACTTGACCCAATCACTGCTTTCTTGCTGTTATGGGTGCAATGAATAAAATCCGTTCAAACCTGCGGTCTGCGAACTTCTCGGCTGATACTCTTTTATGTAAATGGAATGAAAGCATTTGAAAATCAGTGCAAGAATGTATACAGGAATAATTGCTTAAGTGGCCAAATCTGATTAGACTCAACCTTGTGCTTTGTATTATATTGTATGAAACATTTACCACATACTGGCCCCAGGCTTGAAAATAATGTAATTCTGGCCAAAATTGTTATTTTTATGTGGTTATCATACTACTATTTTTTTAAAGTGTAAGTCATAATGTCTAAATATCCCTAATGACCAGACTGACTAAACATAATTAAATGTAAGCATTAACCTAACAAGCCACCAGTGCTTTTGTGGTTCAGGACCCCTCCTTCAAGTATTCCTGGGATGGACACAGAGGGATTTCACAAGTGCTGGAGAACAGTTCCCAACCCCATGCAGCGATGCTACTTTATGAGACTCAGCGGTCCCTTGCCTGTGGCCCCACTTAGTCCACTGGACAAAGAAGACAGTTTCCCAGCTTTGTTGCTATTTTCGAGGTCCCTGGATTTATCCTGTGTTATTCCCGTGGGTTCCACAGCCCTCCTGCCCCTGTCTCAGCAACTGCTGCTTCTCGCACATTCCTCTGGCCCCATGTCTGGTCTGAGCTCTTAGAACGCAAGAGCTTTGGGAATGTCTGAGATGAAACAGGAAAGAGTATCTCTTGGTTTTGACATTTTACCCTATTAGTGGACACCCTTAGAACAACTTGGTCTTCCATAGGTTCACAGTTCCTTAAAACACTCTTCTTCCTTTTTACTTTACTTTTATAGTCCTTATTTGTTACTTTGACCTGTATCTCTCCCCAGAACCTAAACACACTTCTATAGAGTTAGCCAGGAGGTAGATTAATGTAACAGAACAATGCTATAATCACGGTCTATACTTGCCTCCAGGAAAGAAAGGATGAGGCAGTGGGTCAAGTTCATGAAGCTAGATCTTTCTTCCCTCGGGATGTGTCCTCACCTGGGAGCCTCTCCAGCTCCCCCATCAAACAAACTTTTGTCCCCAAAAACTCATTAGCTTTGCCCAGGTAGTTCTAAATTCCAGCATCAGACATAGTGCATTGTCTTTCCCAGGAGGCTACGCAGCTGACACAAAAAGAACCTCCCGAGATTGTCTTAACAGTTTCCAAACAGGGTCAGTTGTGCCTGAACCCTGAATACAAACAAAAGGTAGCTAGGGTTCTGGATATGCAGCCCGGTACAATCAAATAGAAAGAAGGCAAGAAAGATATGGAAAAAATTTCAAAATATGCTCTGAGGCTTTCCCCCTATTTGTAGTAGGATTTTGATGTGTACAGTGACTGGCCTTAATCTCAGATATGACAGAGGAAGAAGTTTCAAAGGAGAAAACCGGGAAAGAATACACCAAAGGCATCTTGTTGTTTTAAAAGAGACAGTCTTCCTAGCAGCCCTCTGATCAGAAGTCGTATCTACCAGCCCCAAACAGATGTAAAAACAAAGCCTTCAAATCATGTGGGCTGGCAAAACAGCAAGAGAAGATCATGAGTTTGTTGTTTTAAGAGAGACGGTCTTCGTCGTGGTACCCTTATCAGAGGTAATATCTACCAGCCCCAAACAGATCTTCTTTTATACTTCCTTCAAGTCCTATAGATTGGCAAAACAGCAATGGAAGTGATAATCACACCGAAAAGGTCAAACTATTAATGCAAAGCCACCTATGGCTATGGAAAGAATGTGGAGCTGTGGCTACTGATGAGTACAATCGGAGCAGCCAGGGGTGTTCAGCAGGATTAGCATATGAAATACGACCCTTGATGTCACAGACCCTATCCATGGCAATGGATTTATAGAAGTTGATCAGTGAATATATTGACACTCTAGCTATGTGGTCAGGATGGAAGTGCTTCTTTAAAGAAACAGGAGAAATGTGAATTTGTTGACAAAACAGAGCTCTGCTAAGGCAAATGCAACATGAAGCAGAAAGAAATGTGCACAAGGAAGAGAACAAATACAATATATATAATGGATGGGACCATGCGAGCCCCGTTTCCCACTTTCCCTTTGCCTCTGTTATTGGCACACAGTGCTGGTGTTAAAGATGGGCGCTGTGAATTATGAGGTTTACGGGGCCACCATTTTTACATATCCACATTTCCACAACCTACACTATAGTGGGGCTCCTTGTCTAGACACTCCCCACTTCATATCTATTCATACTTATACGTTCATCTATGATGCCTACTGCACAAAGCCTCAGGCTCAGTGAACTCTCAGGCCCAACCACATGTCACGATGGAAACAGCCTCCCTCTCCTGATAATCTAGACCCTGACATTAATCCCCAAACACCAGTCCAGACATACCTGCCCTCCTGAGACTACCAAATGCAATAATTCTGGAAGGAGGCGTAAGAGGTTAGAAAGCGAAACTGAGGAAAGAGATGTAGAGACACCAAAAAAATGGAGAGCAAAGGCTCTGGTATAAGAAATTCTATGAAATGGAAGCCAATACAGACGAAGCCTGGAGAAGGAGGACTCTGAAAGACAGGACAGCATTCCAGAGAGAAACGATGAGAATGAAGAAATGCATAAAAATAAAAGGGACAGGAGATGCCTAAGAGATGCTCCAACAGCACAAACACTTGGTGACTAATGAGATGTGGTGTGAAATATAGTATCAGTTGAGGATAAGTCTCATCTTTAAACTTAGGTTCTGAGGTGGGTAGTAAGACCATTAATGTGATGGGAAATTCAGAAAGAGATGCAAGTATAAGGATGGAAATAAAGGGGCCCTTGGGTAGCACAGTTGTTGAAGCATCCAACTCTTGGTTTTGGATCAGGTCGTGATCTTGGGATCCTGAGATCCCAGCCCCACATCAGGCTCTGTGCTCAATGTGGAGTCTGCTTGAGATTCTCTCTCCCTCTTGCTCTGTCCCTCTCCTTGCTTGCCCTCTCTCTCTCTGAAGTAAGTAAATAAATCTTTAAAAAAAAAAGGATGGAAATAAAAATTTAAAAAGGATATTATCTGCATGACATGTAAGTAAAAAGATTTTCTTTCTTCTGAGGCATAACGGTAGGATTGCTAGATAAAATATAAGATGCACCATTAAAATTGAATTTCAGATAAACAACAAATAACTGTTGAGTATAAGTATGTCCCCTGCAAACATAAACTAAAAAATCCCTTGCTGTTTTCCTGAAATTCAGACTTAACTGAGCATTCTGTATTATTCTTGCTAAATCTGACAACTCCACTCAAGAGAAGGGGTTAAGGTTAAAGATGTGTTATTTAAGTACGTATTTAAATTTACACTGATAGGCTAAGGACCTGGAACAGCTAAACACTACTGAAAAAAAAAAGAATAAAGTGGAAAGAATCACACTATTCAGTTTTAAGTCTTACTATATAGCTGCAGTAATCAAGACCATGTGGTATTGGCAGAGAAACAGACACAGGTAGATCAATGGAGCAAAATAGAGAACCCAGAATAGACCCACGCAAATGTGTCCAATTGATGTTTGACAAGAGTAAAAAAGCAATCCAGTGGATGAAGGATTTTCTCTCAACAAATGGTGCTAACACTATTGGACATCAATAGCTGCCCCCCCCTCAAAACTATCCTTGACTGAAACCTTACACCTCATACAAAAATTAACTCAAAACTGGTCATAGATATAAACGCAGAACGTAAAACTATAAACCTTTAGAAGCGAACACGAGGAAATCTTTGTGATGGTCTTAGGCAAAGAGCTCTTACATATGACACCAAAAGCACTCTCCATAAAAAGAGATATTGATAAATTGGATTTCATCAAAATTAAAAGGAAAACCAAAACATTTACTCTTAAAAGTCTATGTCAAGAAATTGAAAAGGGAAGTCACCAACTGGGAGAAAGTATTTGAAAACTGTGTATCCACCAGAGGACTCATGTCCAGGATATACAAAGAATGACTAAATCCAAGAGTAAGAAAACAAGCATTCAATTAGAAAATGGATAAGTTGAACAGTTCACCAAAGAAGATATATGGACGGCAAATAAACACATGTAAAGGTCTTCAATATTGCTAGGCATTAGGGAAAAGCCAGTTAAAAATACGGGGATACCACAGCACATCTATAACATGGCAATTAAATAGTGATACCATCAAATGCTAGTGAAGATGTATAGAATCTGACTCACTCACACATTGCTGATGGGACCTGGCAATGGCACTGCTGGGAATTCGTCCTAGAGAAGTGAAAACTTAGACTCACACAAAACCTACACATGAATGAACATAGCAGTTTTTATTTGTAGGAGCTAATACCTACCAAATGTCCTTCGATAGGTAAATAATAAAGTCATCTGTGGTACATTCATACGTGGACTACTATTCAGCAATATGAAAGAAAAAATAAAACTACTGACTCATGCCACAACTTGGATAGATCTTAAAAGATATTCTGCTGAGTGCAAAAGCCAATTGAAAAAAGTTGCAAACTGTACAATTCCATTTATTTGGAATCTGTGAAATGAGAAAATTATATGAAGGGAGGGCAGAAATGTGATTGCCAAAGGTTAGGGAAGAGGAGAGAGAGTGTGAGTATGAAGAGGCAGCAGAAGGGAGTTCTTTGTGACGAACGGATAGTTTTGTGTCTTGATTATCACGGCAGTCATATGAATCCATATATGTGATAAAATATGATAAAATTATACACAAAGACATGCAAAAAGAAAATGAATCCATCAAAAAGGCGGTGAAGTTCCAGTAAGATCTATAGTCTAATTAATCATCGTGTCATTCAATTTCCTGGTTTTGATAATGCACTAAAATTATGTGAGATGTGGCTAATGGAAAAGTTGGGTGATGGGCATGTGGAACTTCTCTATTTTTGCAATTTCTTGTAAGTCCATAATTTTTTTTTAAAGATTTTTTTTAAAGTTGTGTTAGTCAGATAGAAGTGAGAGCACTAAGAGTGGATGAATTTATTCCAGGAGAGTGGCGTGTATGATGAGAAGAGTCTGTGAACAGAGTCCTGGCCGATAATATGCAGACCCAGCAAAGATATCACAGAGGAAGAAGTCCCATTAGAGGACACTGGGAGTCATGGCATGAAAGCCAAAGCCAAAATAGATTTTCACACGCACACACACGAGTGCACTCGCACACACACAGGGGCAATCAACAGTGTCGAGTAGCCTGGGGTTGCAAATGAACACTGAACTAGGAGTAGAGGGACAAAAGGCAACAGAAGCAGCTAATGAACTTTTCCAGGAAATTCAACAGGCAAGAGAAAGAAAAAACCACACCCACAGATTCACAGATTCAGTGGACATGAAGAAAGATTAAACTTGACTTAAGGCAGAGAAAGACAGAATACTCAAAAATGAGGAGTCCTGTAGAGAGGGAAAGACTTTGCCTATTCAAGAAAAGGAGAAGGTCGCCTGGGTGGCTCAGTGGGTTGAGCCTCTACCTTCGGCTCAGGTCATGATCTCAGGGTCCTGGGATCAAGTCCCCCATCCGGCTCTCTGCTCAGTGTGGAGCCTGCTTCCCCCCCTCTCTCTACCTGCCGCTCTGCCTACTTGTGATCTTTCTCTCTCTGTCAAATAAATAAAATCTTAAAAAAAAAAAGAAAAAGAAAAGGAGAAAAATAAGTGACAGTCAGGCACCTGGGTGGCTCAGTAGGTGAAAGCCTCTGCCTTCGGCTCAGGTCATGATCCCAGGGTCCTGGGATTGAGGCCCGCATCAGGCTCCCTGCTCAGCTGGGAGTCTGCTTCCTCCTCTCTCTCTGCCTGCCTCTCTGCCTACTTGTGATCTGATCTCTCTCTGTGTGTCAAATAAATAAATAAAATCTTAAAAAAAAAGAAAGAAAGAAAGAAAGAAAGAAAGAAAGAAAAATAAATGACAGAGAGCATACTCAAGAAGGGCCAAGGAGGTAGGACCAAGTGCTCAGGTTAAAGGATTAGCCCCACCGGAAACAAAGTCTAGTTCTTGTTCACAGAGACATAAGAGTAAATGAGATCAAATCAGAGACACAGATATTTGAATTTTGAAAGCATCATAGTGGGAAGCGTTGCTAGTGAGTTTTATGATTAATAACGTACTTTATGAAACAATACAAACCTAGATTTCATGAATCAGAACTAAAACTGGCCATTAGAATTATGTTTCACCTGAAGGGATGTAATTCTTATTTAAGAATCTGGTGAAGACGATTCCCTCCAGGCCATGATGACACAGGCTTGTTGACCATGTGCTGACTTATAATCCTAAAACAAAATAATGCTATGAATAATTTTGCTTTCCTCTATGTGCTTTGTTAGTCTGAAATTTTTGAATACTTCTATCCATAAGAATGTTAAGGTAAAACTCATTTTATATGTAAATCACATTAAAAATAAATAGATTATGTATTAAAGTCTCAGCTCAGAATCAGTTTTTTTCTAAGGGAGATATTTAACACTAAGACTTGTTCAATAATTAAGTGGTGATAAGTTGTACTTATGTATGATGGCAAGTTTGTTGACATTACCCTTGTTTGAAATACTCCATTGGTCACTTATGCTTCTGACATGCCTTAGAGACCAGTGATGGTGATGAAACAAGATAGTCTCTAGGGACCAGAAACCGTGTTGTTAGCTGAACCATCTGAAAGTCATCAAAGTACTGTAGAACAGTTAACAATATTTTCCCGATGAAAGGGAAGACAAGAAACGTGAATAACTGGTGGAGGGAAGGCTTTCTTATTTTCATTTGTTTGGAGTACAACTTTGAACCACATTTTCTGCCTGAGTGCATCTGGTACCATAGGTATCAGGGTCAAGTGGACTATGGTAGCAAATACACAGATGTGAGAGTTCTACAAGGACACCCACTAGACTATTGACCATGTTTATCTCGGAGAAAAGATACATTTTTTTTTTAAGAGAGAAAGAGCACAGGAGCATGGGGGCATGGGAAGTGGCAGAGGGAGAGAGAGAATCTTAAACAGGCTCCATGCCCAGTGAGGCTCAATCTCATGACCCTGAAACATGACCTCAGTCAAAAGCAAGAGCCGGACGCTTAACCCACTGAGCCACCCAGACACTCCAAGATATAAATTTCTATAAATTTCTACATTAATTTAGCTTTTTCTCTAATAAGCACACATTCATGTTTCCCTGTATAATTAAATACAGTTGACCCTTGAGCAACATGGGTTTCAATTACCTAGGTCTACTTATGTGCATTCTTTTTGATAAATACAGTACAGGACTGTACATGTATTTTCCTTACGATTTTCTTATTAACATATTCTTTTCCCTAGCTTACTTTGTTGTAAGAATATAATAAATAAAACGTGTAACATACAAAATACATGTTAATCAACTGTTTATGCCTTCAGTAAGGCTTCTAGTCAATAGTAGGCTAGTAGCAGTAGTTAAGTTTTTGAGGAGTCGAAAGTTATATGTGAATTTTTGACTGTGTGAAGGTTGGCATTCCTAACCGCTGCCTTGTTCAAGGGTCAACTATAAATAAATGTATAAAATAAAATAAAATTCTAATGAAAACATTTCATATACTCATAGGTTCCTATGTCAGCATTAAAATAATGACAAAGTGAAGCAATATACAATGTAAATATTCAGTGGATGTTAGCTATTATTATTATTCTGTTTTGCCAAGATACTACAAATGATTCTCTGAATGGACCATAGCAGATAAAAGATGGCTGCAAATTAACATTCTTCCCATTGAGAAGTAGAACCTATTTCCACTGTTGTTGAACCTGACCTGGCCAATGGCTACTTTGACCAAAGTAGTATGATGGAAGCAATGCCATCTTGGTTCTCAGGCAGCTTTTAAGGGGACTGGCAGCCTTTTTAGCAGTCTTAGAAGCCCTGAGTCACTCAGTAAGAAGATCACCTACCTTTAGGCCATCACACTATGAAAAACCCTGAAGGATAAGACACTATGTGGTGAGAAAAACAGAACAAGTCTCACCAAGCACCAGGTACATGAAAGAGAATGCCATCTTGAAAATGATGCCTGGTAAAATGGATACAAAGTATTCAACTAACCACTCTTAGTCCTACAAAACCATGAGTAAAACTACAACGGTTTTTAAACCTCTTAGATTTGAGGTAGTTTGTTACACAGCCACAGATAACCAAAACAGCATCTTTAATGGGGACTTTACCTGTCTTCCTATCTGCATTTTTCAATTTTCTACAGTAATTGCCAAATTCCATGGCACACAACTAAATTCTTAACTGGAGAAATTCTTTTAGTTTAAATGAAAAGTCGGAGAAAAGATGGAGTAGGTTCCAATGGAAAAGCACTCCACAAAAACAACTAATTAAGGTTGGCTCTGACTATCTATGTTAAATGACCCATCACGTAGCTGTGGAAGCAGTGAGATTTCGGGAGCTGAAAGTTTGTTCAAGGGGGAAGCTCTCGAAGTTGAGTTAATGAGCTGCAATTGTCTGTTCCCTGAGGAAATTGTTGACATTCAGCATATGCTAGAGGGTGACAATCCAGGCTTGGCCCAGCTAGAGGGTCACTGCTTGGGAACAGTGAACCCAGCAGAGTGGTGCTACAGGAAAGCAGTAACAGAACTGGAGGCTTTGAAGGACCTCAACACACAGCTACTTTCCCCCTCGAGCCAACTGCCAAATGTTGAAGTAGACAGAGTCGCGTTGGTTGCATTAGAACTATACTGAAAATTTCTGAAAAACAGAGGAAATTTTTAATCAGTCTCCTGGTATACAGAAGAGAAAAGCTCACCAAGGTGACAGAGCTCAGAAATACACGAGCTGAAAAACCCTAGGGGAGACCATGAACACACTGTCTGGAGCTGCATTTTCCCCAGAGGTCTTTACCCATTCTGGGCATAGGACAGAATCTGAGACTCAAAAACAGAGAAATGGTGGTGGTCTCAATAAAGCTAAAATTAGTTCAATAAAGCTAAGTAAAAAAAAAAAAATTGAAGACTACATATCTCCAAGGCTAAATTTATCAGGGTGGATAAAAATAAAATGCAAGCCACATGCGGCTTATAAGAAATGTGCCCTATGGGCGCCTGGGTGGCTCAGTGGGTTAAAGCCTCTGCTTTCGGCTCAGGTCATGATCTCAGCGTCCTGGGATCGAGGCCCGCATCGGGCTCTCTGCTCAGCAGGGAGCCTGCTTCCTCCTCTCCCTGTCTCTCTGCCTGCCTCTCTGCGTACTTGTAATCTCTCTCTCTGTGTCAAATAAATAAATAAAATCTTTAAAAAAAAAAAAAGAAATGTGCCCTAAATATGAGGACAACAAGATGGTAAACCTAAAATGGAAAAATATGCCAATCATATGCAAACCAAAAGAAAGCTCGAGCAACCCCTACCAATGCAGAGTTGACAACAGGCAATAAGAACAACTGAAGAAACAGACGATTTCACCATGAGAACGTGGCCAGCACAACAGGAAGATAATAATTCAAAATCTGGGTGTTCATTATAAAATATCTTCAAAATACATAAAGCAGGGATGCCTGGGTGGCTCAGTCAGTTAAGCATCTGACTAGTGATTTTGGCTTAGGTCATGATCTCATGGATCAGGAGATGGAGCCTGGCTTCCAGCTCCGCACTCAGCGGGGAGCCGGCTTGGATTCTCTCTTTCCCTCTGCCACACTCCTAATCGCTCTCTTTCTAAGATAAATAAATAAATGAAATATTTAAAAAAATTAAAAATTAAATAAATAAATCTTTATATAGATATAGATCTATAGATATGTTTAAAAGCAAAAACTGACAGAACATAAAAAGAGAAATGGGCACATTCACAGCATGGAGACATTAACATACTTCTTGCAAAAGTTGATTGGAGGGGCACCTGGGTGGCTCAGATGGTTAAGCGTTTGCCTTCGGCTCAGGTCATGATCCCAGAGTCCTGGGATGGAGTCCTGCATCCGGCTCCCTGCTCAGCGGAGAGCCTGC
Source organism: Ailurus styani (assembly GCA_002007465.1). Classification (NCBI taxonomy): domain Eukaryota; kingdom Metazoa; phylum Chordata; class Mammalia; order Carnivora; family Ailuridae; genus Ailurus; species Ailurus styani. The sequence continues at coordinate 2,589,820 of LNAC01000110.1, read as the reverse complement.
TTCTCCCTCTGCCTCTGCTTCTCTCTCTTTTTGTCTTCATGAATAAATAAATAAAATCTTTGAAAAAAAAAGTTGATAGGAAAGACAAACAAAAACAATTCACGGGGACATATGAATTAACAAACTATAATTAACAAAATTGGCTTATATGTTTAACGATATACATATACAAATATATATTCACATATACACACACATATATATACATGTATAGTAAAAATTATAAATAAATAGTGCAGTGAAGTAAAACAAAAGCCCATGGTTACAAGAAGAGGAAAAGAGTATCTGCTCTAGGTTGTTGGAGATATAGAACCATGCTGGAAATCTTAGAATTCACTGTCAGTCCTCGTTCTTATCGTGGTGGTGATGAGATATAATCCCATCAGAAGTAAAGAGGTGTTTCTTAGTAAACTAAGTGTCACTCTATTGGTCTAAAAATTCAGTGCTTTCTCCAAAGATATGACTCCTGTACTCCATTCTTCTGGATAAAACCTATTAAATTCTGTTCAGATTCCTCTCTCAGAACCAAATAAACTCAGCAACAACAAGAAGTCATGTCTTCCCTTTCTTCCCAAGAAAAGCCCAATAAAAGTTGAAGAAAGTATAAATTCCACACCAACTTCCATTCAGGTTTCATCCTTGCAATAAGCCCTGATTTCCTCACTTTGATTTATGGCCACAACGGTTTCTCTCAGGAATCTTTAAGGGACAGTGAGTTGGCCCAAATTCAAGTCAGTCACACTGCTTGCCAAATAAAAACAGTCTCCAGTGTGTCTTTCCATGTTCGGATGCATATCTTCTTTTGAATACGATTCTTCAAGTTCTGGAAAAAAGCCCATCTCTTGTATACTGTCTAGTTACTCTTCACCTCTAAAAGATCCTTGGTTTGCCAATTAAATCAGCTAATTTCTAGGCCAATTAAATAAGACCAATCTGTCAGTTTTCTTAAATTAGTCAAATTGGTTATTGGGTATCATGTAGGACCAACACAGAATAGAGAAACCCAAACTTTTAGGCCCATAAGCAGGAAACAGCTGAAGAAATCAATCATCAGAATGTATCTTCTTATAAAACAATAAAATGTTATGAAAAAGGACTAAATCAGAGACAACCAATGCTTTTTCCTCAATTTCTGGTGCCTCTCCCCATGCTAAATATTTGGATTATATGACATACTTCCATATAAACAGCAATTCCTCAAGGAACGGTGCCATATTCCATTTTATAAGTTCCCCACATAAAAACACTAACCAATTAAACTGCCCACAAAGTGAACTGTGAAACTTATCAATCACAAAGCCACAGTCCTTCATCAATATTTTTAAAGGATTTATAGAAGTGGATAGTTCTCAGACTTAGAAGCCTCTCATGTTTGCTTGGAGAAAACTTCAGAATTCTATTTGCATTACGGTTTAATAATATGGCTCCCTAAACTGTAGAGTCTAGTTGTTGTACCTGAAACTGAATTAAACATAAACAACTTTCTTTCACTTAAAATGTGTTTCTCTTCCAAGTTATTAGTCCATGTGTGCAAAAAAGAGAAGGGAGAAAACAATAGGAAGTCTCTTTGAGTAAGATCCCTAATAATACTTCAACCCCAACCTCATTGTAAGTCTGAGGCTGTTTCTCCATTTATTCATTTCATGGTCAAATCAAATAACCGTATTTTATTTACTCATCATTATACAACGCAACTAATTATTAAACTAGAGAATAAAAAGGAACAGATTTTTGACCAACAAAAACCATGACACTCGGGCATCACTTAATCATATCCTTGACAGAATCCTTCTCTTCCCCCCTCCCCCCACCACCCAAACCATTCCACGTACTGTGCCGGCTCGAGAAAACAAGGGGATACAAAAGCTCTTTCTGTCAGGATGTGAGATAACTTATGACTCACAGTGATCAGTGATAATATATCGCCTTGAATGTTAAGGGCGGCCCATGACAGAGATGAAGCAAACAATGTATTTTATAAAGCTGCAAAGGCGTAAATTAAGGCTTCAGGTAATAGGGACAATAAAAAGTCATCATGCAGGTCTGAAATGTAAGCACGAGGGTTCCTACAAAATGCGCTGTAATATCCAGCAGAGGACGCCTCCCCACCACACTCCTTGCTCCAGCCAGGTAAAGGCATGTTCCTAACACGTCCAGTAAATTAGTCTAATAGACTATGGTCTGCAGTGTCCTTGCAGGAGGGGGCGAAGAAGCACGGTGTCATGCTCCTCACCGCTTTGGCTGAACTGTTATTGATCTGGAGTAAATGTTCACTCACTCATGTGTGAAGGGAAGTGCGAACCTTTGTTCAATTCTGAGCAGATTTTTCTCAGATATTTCAACTCATTACTCCCAACTTCCCCAGCCGCGAAAGGCAGGGGTGACTGCATTTTGGCTATTTCGGTGTAATGGCAGGTTTTGCTGAAAGGAGAGACGTGTGGACCGCCTTCCTCTGACAGATCTAGGCTCTGTGCTGTTTCATTCTCAGAGTCACAGAAAATGGGAACTTGGAACATGAGCTTCTCCTTTTATGCTCATTTGCTGCTTATGGTATTGGCAAGTACTCAGACATTATTATTCATGCTCCTCAGAGAAGCTTTTCAGAGACAAGCAACATAGACACAGACATGATAGATTGATAGATGGATAGATGGACAGATAGACAGGTAGAATCTTACCTAAGAGATTATAGATACAGAGACATATCTGCAGATACAGATTACTATATAGCTATAAAATTACTCACTATTGCTTTATAATGAGAATCCTGAGCTATATCTAACTTAATTCATCGACCAGTTGCCATCCACATTTTTAAAAAATTATTCACGTCAATACCCGGTTTCCTCTGATCTGGTCTTAAGAAGAGTAGGATCTAATAACAGTACGGTTTCAAGGACACAGAGGAAGTGCTCACCTCACTCCTTCCAAAATTCCTCTAGACAAATGACTGATTCTTGAAACTCCACAATTAGTAATAACTGCTTCATTTAGTGTTTATTTCCCCATCGTATGTAAATTTCAACGTAAATAACAGTTAAGCCTCACCAGTCATTTTCAACTTAATATAAACAGGTTGATAAAAATGCATTCCTGACATTAAGGAGGGCACGTGCTGTAATGAGCACTGAGTGTTTTATAAGAATCACTGACCTCCACCTCTGAAACCAATAATACGTTAGATGTTAATTAACCGAGTTTAAATTAAAAGAAAAAGAAAAAAATGCATTCTTGAGCACAGGTACGAAGGAGGGGATAGAAAGGCTACATATAACACACTGCTTGGAAGTGTATTGGGAAAGAGTATTGGGAAATACTCTCCCTAAAGGGGAGAGTATTATAGTAGGTGGAAGAAATAATGGTAGGGAAATGTGCGTCTCATGGATTCTGAACACGGCTGCTCCATGATCCCAAGTTCCCTTTTGCAGACGTAGTCATTTGTCCCCTGGTTGGAACGCTATGTATTAAGAGCATCTCTGAAGATTCTGGCAGGCCTCACAGGCAGCTAAAAGAACTAACTTAAGGAATGAGTTTGCTGGATTTCCTCATCTTTCAGCAAGACCATACCCAAAGCTAGTGCTCCACAGGAGGAAATTTTATATGTAAACATATATATATATGCATATGTATACATAAATATATATATAATAGAAAATAATTAACATTATATATAATATATATCTATAATATAAGGTATTATATAAATATAATATAATCTTATATATAATGACAGATCATATTTCTATTTCTGCCTAAAAACACTAATAGGTGAAACCTACGAGGTACACATCCACAGTTCCTCCTCCCAAATCCTCAAAGGCAAAAGTGTTTCAGCATTCTGAATTATTTGGGGATTTTTTAAAAAACATTTTATTTATTTATTTATTTATTTATTTATTTATTTATTTATTTATTTATTTATTTATTTGAAAGAGACAGAATGAGAGAGAGAGAGCATGAGAGGGGAGAGGGTCAGAGGGAGAAGCAGACTCCCCACTAAGCAGGGAACCTGACGCAGGACTCGATCCTAGGACTCCAGGATCATGACCTGAGCCGAAGGCAGTTGCTTAACCAACTGAGCCACCCAAGGTACCCCCTTGGGGATTTTGAAAACATAATATGGCATGGATATCAGATATGCGTCACACCACCACAAATAGGGTGAATATTCATTATCAAACAGTATAATTCCTGCCATGAAACATAAATGTTCACACAAATTTAGTTTTACAAATTAAAAAAAAAGATGATAAGGATCCTCACAAGAATTCAGGTCTGGTTTTGCCACCAAGTAAATTTGCCATAATTCTATGAAAAAATTTTTGTTCTTGTTTAATAATCAAGGATAATTGATAAATGTTTCTCTCACCAGTTTTGGACTGAGATGATCAAGAATTGCTTCTATAGCATTTTTTGGTAGCACAGACCCTAGTTTATAAAGTATATGCCAAAAAGTACCCATCAAGGGAGGATGTCGTGTGAATGGGCAAAGTTCAAGGAACTACTGTAAGATTCATTCAAAGTCTTGGAGCCAAGAGCTCACAAAATCCAGAGTGAAGGAGGCTGGCAAGACAGTTTTTCTTCCACTGCTCTTTTCTGATCAGTATCTCTGCCAGAGCAGCACTGCCCCTACGTAAAGATTCCATCATCATTCAAGTGTGGTCGAGTGAAGAGGCTTGAAAGGGAATGATGGACAGCACCAGCTTGCCACCTTCTGTCTCCACGCTAATTGCCTTCAGGATCCTGCCTCTTTTACGTTGAGATATAATTTTCTTCCTCCCTGCTGCGCACAGACATCATCATCTTTTAAGTCCCTGGGCACGGGAGCTTGTGAAGAGGGTAAGAGAGCTGCCCACATTCCTTCAATTCCAGCCTTTTGTTCAGAATATGTATTCCCATTCCATCCGACTAGTGATGGGGGTACTATGTTCACTCATCCTACACAGCCGCCAGCCACACATCCTTAATTTACTTCTTGATATTTCTCCTTGGATAAGGCACCCTCCTCACTTAAAACTACAGTTGCGCTGATAATATTCTTCCTAAAATGTGCTGCCCTCCCAGCCTCTCTCTCCCACAGCCAACTGGGCTTGAATCGCCGGAGACATCAATGGCGCGACTACTTTGTCTCCAAAACAGGGGGCAATGCAAGTGCTGCCAGTTCTGTATTTGGAAAACACATCCTTGCTTTAATAGCCAATTCCTGCAGTTCATACCCTTCTTCACCCTTGCCTGATCGGTTATACCCCATTGTGTCTTCACCAGGCGAAACAACAAACCAGAGTCAAATGAATCTTACTGAAGTAACTGTCCATTTAGCTTTGCTCCATTTAGACAATTTTCCAAGTTTAGAATACATTCATATTCTTACAGATAGTGTGTGTGTGTGTGTGTGTGTGTGTGTGTATCTATATATATTCTTTAATCTGCATTCGGAGCCCCTATAATACAAATCCAATTTGCTTTTCCACTTTCATCTTTCAACCCTCTGCTACAACTTTTTGACAGATACACTAGCCTTGACATATCCTATGAACTTGCCAGCATCTTTCCCATCCCTTGCACATTTCCGTGCTATTCACCTGGTTCAACCCTGACTCCACTCAGTCATCAAAGCCCACGTCTAGGAAGTTCTCTTACCATCTACAGCCATGATAATTGTGGAACAGACTACTAGTGATCCTCCAATATCCATTCTCCCCTTCTTTCCCATGACAACGGAACTTCCTGTTTTTAGCTGAGCACATGAACACTCAGGAGAAAGACTACACTGCCCAATCTCCCTTGCAGGTAGGTGTGACGTGGGACTAAGAGGTGACAGGTGGAATGTGAATGGAAATGGTGTATTTAACTTCTGGGTCACACGCTTTAGAGAAGCGGTCTACCCTTTTGGACCATACGGACTAGAGCAAAGCCATTAGAATGGCAAAGCATGAAAAGAGATGACCAAACACCTGATGACTTTCCAGAGCAGAGTTGCCATTGGAGCTTATATGAGAGATTTAAATTCTATCTTGCTTCTGCTATTATTGCTTTGAACTTCTATTACAGCAGCCAAATCTGTCTCCTAACTAGTCTTACATCATTTATTATTTGTATGACTCAACTGCTTATATTCCTACAGTCATCCTAAAATTAGTAGTTATCTCTGTGCTTATATCCACCTCCTTTGCCCAGTGTGAATAGGGACCAGGAGCTTTTCTACACACAGCTACCTCCAAAACAGCACTCCTTCACACCCTGGTCAAGCACAGGACACTGAGAATTTAATGAATACAATCATACTCTGTTTATCCATGATCAGTGGAGAACCAACTGTTTTGTGTAAACATATTCACAAAATAAAATGAGGGCGCCTGGGTGGCTCAGTGGGTTAAAGCCTCTGCTTTCGGCTCAGGTCATGATCTCAGGGTCCTGGGATCGAGGCCCGCATCGGGCTCTCTGCTCAGCAGGGAGCCTGCTTCCCCCTCTCTCTCTGCCTGCCTCTCTACCTCCTTGTGATCTCTCTCCCTCTGTGAAATAAATAAATAAAATCTTAAAACAAAACAAAACAAAACAAAATAAAATGAAAATATACTTTAAACCTCAAAAATATTTAAAAGAACTTTTCTTGCATAAAAGAATGTTTCTGAAAATGTATTTCGCTCTTTGCTGGCATATTACACAGAAGATAATAAATGTAACTCTGTTGATGCTTTATGTCATATATGACATAAATGTCATATATGTCATTATGATATAATTGTCAACGTTCATTTTGTATTTTTCTCTGTATATCTCAATATCAATGAAAGGATATATGCCTAAATATAAGGTACTTGGAAAGCCTTTGGAGAAGACTTTTATAATACCTTTTTTATTGGTATGAAAGTAATACCTATTTATTGCAGAGTATTTAAAACACGTAGAAAGTCTGTGGAAAACAACCTGAATTCTTCAGTGGTATTAGCAATATTTTTCTTGTCTATTACCAGAAGAGTATGTGTCATTTTCCTCCATTTCCCTCATGCCAGTAGTGTGTGACTATTTCTAATATTCTGTGAACTAGAATATCAGATGCTCAAGTGTCCTGAAATTATGTAAAGATATGTGGGAGACCTAAAATGCTCTTCTGTAAGCAAAAGAACAGGATTCCGGTATGAAACTAGTACTTCAGCCCTGACTTTGGGGTAGAAGATATTAAGGCGGTCTTATAATTTTTCCCAGAGAGGAAGCTGCGAATTGGGGAAGAACTGGGGATGCTAAGATTGTTGAACTCTGGGTTCCTTCATATTACCTGGGTACTAAGAATTCTAAACCAGCCAGGCTAATAGTTATAAGGACAGAGGTAAAAATTTTATGAATCAACAAGTGTAAGTGAGAGGTGCGGCTTATACTCGTACCACTTGGGTCATGCTTCTCTATATTTGTGACATGGACATATAGAACATACACTGGTCATTGATGCAATGTACTTGACTGGTCATCCTAATCACCTGCCAGCCTCCCAAGTCTCTGGGTTAATGTTTCCTGCTAGCAAAGGAGTACAAAGGCAAGAATGCCCAAATGTTAAACCCAGGCATAGCCACTGTGAAAAAAAAAAATCAAAGTTTGCCAGTTACAGTGGGTGACTGTGTAAACTTTATCTGCTAAAATCAAGATGCAACTTGTTTACTAGATCAAAGGAGCACATGCCCTGGAATAGGGTAGACAGTGATTGATTTAGAGGGGATATAGACAAGTGGACAATGGTACATGATTATGGTCTTACATCAAGGCTGATCAGTACTCTGGCTTTATGTCATAATTCAGTTAGCAAAAACTCCAACCACCTCATTTCTCATAGAATATTATATTGCTCCACCATATGGATAGCATCATATTGATAAGACTTGGAGAGCATGAGGCAACAAACACTCTAGATATCTTGGATTGACACTTAGGTTCTGAAATCTGAGAGATAATTTCAAAGAAAAGTCAAGGCCTGCCATCACTGAAGCTCTGATGTATCCAGAAGTAACATATTTTACTATCTACTTCTAAGTGGCATAGGAATGTAAGGCTGTCTTTGGGTTTTGGAAACAACATATGCCAGAGTCAAGGGTGCTGTTTGATACTGTTTTCTGAGTAACCCAGAGAGCTGTTAACATGGAGAATATCGTATATGAAGGGAAATCTACCCAGGGCACATAGGTTTGCCAATTGCTCTTTATGACCACAGAGCTGCTCTGCTCCACATCTCTGAGGCAGACAGGAATACTATATGGAGTCTGTTGCACGACTGGATAGAGGAATCCCAGCAGTGACACCTGGGTTGTGAGCCAGTTATACACTTTCGAGCAAACCATTTTTTAAAACGTCTGGCTGCTAATAGTTCTATTACGGAGTGAACACATGCCCATGGGACATGAGCAAGCAGTCATTGATGATCTGCACTACTCATAATGAACTTGGTCTTGTCTGATGCTTCAACCCCCAAAACCTTGAATGCCCAGCAGTTTCTCATTACCAAGCAGGAGTAACAGACACAAGACGGGGCCCGAGAAGGTCACGAAGACATAAATGTTTTGCATAACAGATGGATCCTTTTCCCATTGTGCCTGTCACACAGCCATCTTTCCCCAAATCTACACACGGGGCCTTGGGGGAAACTCTATGACTAGGAAGAAAATCACTCAAGCCTTGTTTGCAGACGGCACTTTATTAAATGTTGGCATCAGCTGGAAATACATTCTTGTAGTAATTATAGCCACACTCACGGATCATCTTGAATGATAGCGAAAAAGGGAGAAACCCCAGTGGACAGAATTCATTTTTAAATCAACCTTATTAAGGTATAATTCACATGCAATAAATTCCACAGATTTTAAATATACAGGTTGATGAGTTTTGACAAATGTCAATGTTAACCAACATCTCAATCAAGATACATAACATGCCTATATTCCAAAGAAGTTCTTTGTACTTCTTCGTAGTCCATCTCCCCAAGACCACTTCCTACCACAAAGAACCACTACTATTCCTTTAGAACCACTAAAGTTTTGCTTGTTCTAGCATTTCATATAAATGAAATCATATGGTATACCTTCTTTTCTGTCTGGTTTCATGCCAATATAACATCTGTGTGGTTCATCTATGTTGCTGTATGAATCAGCAGTTCATTCATTTGTGTTACTCAGTAGTATTTCATAGCATGCATATATCATAATTTGCTTATGTCTTCCCTATCAGCGGACATTGGGTTGTTTCCAGTTTTCGGCTATTACGAATAAAGTTACTCAGAACGCTCACGCACAAATCATTACATTGGCATGTGCTTCCAGATGGCTTGGGTGGATACTTAGGAGTGGAATTGTTGGGCCATGCTGTGAACATATGTTTAACATAGTGAGAAATGAGGGGGCTGATCTTTGAGCTGTAGAGTTTTTGGTTGACTTTGCCTGAAAGGAGATGTGGCCTGAGGCAGAGATCTATAGCAATACTTGGAGATATGGTGGCTAATAGGTTGCCTATAAATAGCCAAAGACCTTTCAAAAACAAGGTCGAAAATGGGTTAAAGAAGATTTGGGGAAGTAGATGGAAGAACCTGTAGTGTGAGACTCTCTGTGCTTACACATTAATCACTCTTCACTCCCCTCACTAAACAAGATGCTCCCAGTAAACAGGGGACCTTTGTGTGGTTTTCCCAGTGCTTGCTAAATATGTTACAAAGTAGCCATGTTGGCAAGTCAGAGTTCATGGACAGGATTAGCATTGGGACTTTCCCTCGCAAAACTAGACCTGGCTAATGTGCATCTCATACGCCAGTAACAGAGAACAACATTGAGCCACAGGCGGCTGTCAGGGGACCTGCGTATCCAGTGGATTGTGCTGAACCCTTTTTTATTATGGACAGGTACCAATTTTTCTTATTGGAAATGATTCTTGTTCTGAACTGGGAATAGTAAGAGCATTCATGAACTTACTAACTGGTATTTTAAAAACTGTTTTTCTTTTGAACAAAGAACCACTTACCCATTTTCCTGGAAGAAATAAGAGGATCAGCAGATACTCCTGACCCTCCCATGCTCAACATCACTCAGAAGCAGGCAGGCAGACAGTATCCTATAAATTTGGGCNATTTTCCTGGAAGAAATAAGAGGATCAGCAGATACTCCTGACCCTCCCATGCTCAACATCACCCAGAAGCAGGCAGGCAGACAGTATCCTATAAATTTGGGCAAATACTCTTACATGGTGCTAAATATGCTCCGACTTATTGTCAACTCTATGTTCTGCATCTCATATCCATAAAACATAGGACCATGACAGCTATGGGCTGAATTCTGTCCACCAAAATTCATATGTTCAAGTTCTAACCCCCCTGTACCTCATAATGCAACTATATATGGAGATAGGGTCTGAAAGAAGTAATTAATATATATAATTACATTATTAATAAATATGTAATTATATTTTTATTATGTTATATTTATAACATATTTTATATATAATTGTATTAGAATTAATATTCTATAAATATATAATTAATNTATTTTTATTATGTTATATTTATAACATATTTTATATATAATTGTATTAGAATTAATATTCTGTAAATATATAATTAATATAATATAGAACATTATATATTTTTATATACTTAATACAGAAAATACAGTTATATGGACAGGCTGTAATTCAATATGGCCAGGACCCTTATAAAAAAAGGCAATCAGGACACAGATACACACAGAGGGAAGAGCATGTGAAGACACAGGAAGATGGCCATCTGCCAGCCAAGGAGAGAGGCCTCAGAAGAAACCAACCCTGCTGACACCTTCGTTTTGGACTTCTAGCCTCCAAAACTGTGAGAAAATACATTTTTGCTGTTTAAGCCACCAAATCTATGGTATCTTGCTATAGCAGCCCTAGTAGACAAAAACAGTGACTCATATGATACAGCACATATCTCTATTGCAATTAATGACTCACAAAAATTTTGTTTCTGTCTCCATGACTATTAGCTTTGCTGGTTTTTTGAGCTTGAATACCCAAGGAGTATAAAAAACCGGGAGTCTGGTGATCTCAGACTCCTGTCCTTTCATAACACGGTATACGTTCTCCCATGGCATACATAACACCTAAGGGGTCATCTTGCAGAAGTGTTGGGGAAGGACAAAAGACAGAGAAATCTGAAATAATGCCTAAAATTACCAAAGAGATTGATTAAATTATTAGATTCAAGCTTAATAATAGATTCAAAATTATTACATTTATTTTCCAGCTCACCAACAGGTGGAGGCTGATGAGAAAGAGTGTTCACTAATACATAAAACAAATATATGTATTATCTCTGTGTATATAACTTGTAGTCAGAGTCATATTTTGCAACTACAATACTGTTCATAGGCGTGCACTTAGGAAGTGGTGACTTCTGTTTGGGAAGGGTCCATTGCTAACAGAGCAGGTAGAGGAAACTCTGAAAAGATACATGGACTTCCTTTTTAAGTAATCTCTCCACCCAACATGGGACTTGAACTCTTGACCCAGAGATCAAGAGTCCCATGCTCTACTGACTAAGCAAGCCAAACCACCCAAAAGATATATAGATTTTTAACTCAAATTTAACCAATGATCAAACACAGTAACACATAATAGGTTCAATGACTATCTAACCTTAAAAACTCATCAGAGGGGCGCCTGGGTAGCTCAGTCAGTTAAGCACCCAACTCTTGATTTTGGTTCAGGTCATGATCTCAGGATTGTGAGATGGAGCCCACCATGGAGCTCTACACTGGGCATGGAGCTTGCTTAAGATTCTGTCTTTCCGGGCGCCTGGGTGGCTCAGTGGGTTAAAGCCTCTGCTTTCGGCTCAGGTCATGATCCCAGGGTCCTGGGATCGAGGCCCGCATCGGGC
>LNAC01000110.1:2428620-2577844 GCA_002007465.1 Ailurus styani | reverse complement strand
AAAAAAAAAAAAGATTCTGTCTTTCCATCTCCCTCTGCCCCTCCTCCTCCTCTCTTTCTCTCTCTCTCTAAATATAAATAAATAAATAAATAAATAAATAAATAAATAAAAAAGTAACAAAACACTCATACTTTTATTGACTATGCCATGTTATACCATATATAATAGTATTGCTTTTATGGATGTTCCATAACTAACTTGATCAACTCTCTATTTTTTTTTAAAGACTTTATTTATTTGACAGAGAGAGACAGACACCACAACAGAGGGAACACAAAGGAGGAGTGGGAGAGGGAGAAGCAGGCTCCCACTGAACAGGGAGCCCCATGCAGGCCTCGATCCCAGGACCCTGGGATCACGACCTGAGCCAAAGGCAGACACTTAACCAAAGGAGCCAACCAGGCATCCCTGATCAATTCTCTATTATTCAAACTGAAGATCACTTCCAATTTTTTTAAATTATACATAATATTACTTTATGTTTCATGCATAATTATTTTTCATATTTGTAGCTGTTTCCTTGGGCTAAATCCTAGAAGTCTGAATATTTCTTTAGGCTTTTGGTATTTCTGGCCTGTCTTCAAACTACTGTACTAATGTGTACTTCGACCTTGAATATATTTATTTAAACCCTAATATATGTGGATTTTATATTTTTCATCTTAATCATGTGGTATGAGGAAAGCTATGCTGATATTTCAATTTACATTATTTTTGTGATTATGTAAGTAAAATGTTTTGTATGTGAAGTTTGAGCATGCTCCCCTTAGTGACTTCAGGCACTAGACTTCAATCAAACTGGGCCAAGTCTAGTTTCAATGACAAAGTCAACATAGAAATGGATAATAATGATGAATAGCATCCCTCTTAATTGAGATTGTAATGTGAGTGAAATTTGCCAAAAATTAGTTAATACATAATTAAGGTACTGATGTGTGTGGACTCAGGGCAGGTTATCTGCATGGCAACCAAACACACACACACACACACACACACACACACACACACACACACACACACACCAACATCAACAACACTAAAGAGCCAGCCTGACACTTGACTATAATTAAGTTTGGTTTTGGTTTTTGTTTTTAACAACTAAGCCTGACAATCCTCTTTGAAATGGAAATGCACATGTGGTATTAATCTTTGCTGGGATATTTTTAATATTAGTTAAGCAGCATCTTCAAAACAATACCATTATTTTTTTCATATGAAAAGCAAATGAGTAGCTTGGGAAGAAGGTCACAATTTAGTTTTTTTTAAAAAAAGTTAAAATTTCTCTTTTATTTTTCTAAAGCTTTCTTTAAATCCTCAATGGTTAACCATCTGAGATAGAGCTAAGATTTGTTTCCCATGTCAAAAGCAATTAAAATTAAAATGGAAGAACAAATATTCTTTCCACTTCTCTCTGTAATATGGGCCAACTTTTCAATAGTTTAACTACTTTCCTGACTCTAATTCAGCCTTTGGTCACATTCAAGCCTTACAGAATCAACACTTAGCGTGAATTGTATTTGGATCTCACAGAGCTAATTGCAAGCTCTTGATTCTAAAGCAGAAATCTTCACATATTTTCATACTCTTTGACATAGCCGTGTTTGTTTTGCAACCCAGTCTTTATTTTAACCAAATCCTGTATGATTTGGGGCAAGCAGGGTCTTAACTACCAAAATAACATGTGTACAAACTCATGTACATGAATTCATCATAGTCTCCAGAAAAACTCATTTAACTGTAACTCTATAGGAATTCTGAAATATTCTATCACAATTAGAAACTTTTGTTGATAGAGGTTCTAAAAGAGCACTGCTGGGTTTAACTACACAATTATAAGATTTAGCCATACCACAAATAGCTATCAATTTGAAATGTAGGTGGGATGGAGTTTAGAGGCCAACTTTAGTATTAAATATCCCAGTAAACTCTCATTGAGAAAATCACAGTGTAAATAGTACAAATAGTAATACTAAGTGCCCAAGTTATTGAATCCTGGTAATTCTACTGCAGGAAAAAAAAAATGCCAATGTGTCTAACCTGAGAAACATAAGCAACAGGAAGGCTTGAGGTCTTTGAAGGCTCTTACTCAAACAGGAAGTTAAAATGGAAAAGAAGCAGGGGTGCGGATGAGAAAATAATTTTTAGGTTCATCAGAGTAGATTGCTGAGTTACACCAAGGTGAGGTGGATGCCTGAAGTTGTGATCTCGGGTAAGTACAAAAGAAGTACAACAATCTGGCCTCTTGGTTGTTTAGTTGGAGATTAAGAACTCTGATTTTTGTCTTGGATAGTCATTTGTTGATTTGTCATTCAACAAAATAGAGACTACAGGAAGAGGTGCTAGTTTCACAAAGTAGGTGGATGGAGTTGGAGCTGAGACATGAGAAGATGTTTCAATCAACCAATGAGACATCTATGTTCTGAGCCCAGTAGGCAGGGAGATACAGGGATCTTAAATTCTAAAGTTAATCTCTGGTTCACAGCAACCTTTGAGTGTTATCAGAAATCATGTGACTGCTGAAGCTATGGGAACAGGTAAATTCACTCAAGAACAGTTTGAAAAATAAGGACATGCGAGGGGTAGTCGAGATGCTTGACAAATAACAGTATTACGGAGATGGTCCAAGAAAGCATTGTCAATACGAGATTAAAATGTAACTGCAGGAGGATAGGAAGTTAAGCAGAAATAAGAGTTGTTACAGAAGCCAAAAGATAGAAAGAGTTAAAAAAATAAGGGTAATCAAAACTCTCAGATGTCATTAAGAGGGAAATAAGCACTAAAATTGTCCACAGACTTAGTAATAGGAAGTTACTGAATGTGACTTGTGGAAAGGAGAGTGCTACAGTAGTATAGGCAGAAAGCTTTGGTGGCAAACTGAATTGACTAGTAAACAGGAGCAGAGAAGGAAACCGATGTGTACATGCCCTAGTTTCTCTCACCCACTCAGAAACTCCTGTTCCCATAGGTTTTAGCAATGAGAAAATTCACCTGTATTTCTCACAGACATGAGAAAGGTATCCTTATAGAACAGTCACAAAAAAACACCTAGGGTCAATTCCTATCTGCCTTGGACAACACTTTTAAGAGATATTTAGGATGGAATAGGATTTAGGGATAAGAATGGCTTTTTTAAACATTTCCAGTACACTGGACACTTTTCTAAACTCTTTACAAAAATTATCTCATTTAATCCACACAATAGCACTCCTAAGGTGGATAACTGTACTTGAAATTTGTAAGTCAGAATTTAGGCTCATAAATGTTAAGTTCTAGAAGTCCATGAGGAAGCCAAGTGAAAAGGGCTGATCCCAAAGTCCCATCCACTTTCCGCCATGAATTTCTTCTCACCTTGTACTGTGTCCTTCTGCTATGGTCCAAAGTGCCAACAAATTCGCACACTGGCCCTGGGTTGATATGTTTTCATATTTCCTAAAGGTCATCCACCTAATGCTGTCTTTAGGGAGGAGCCCCAGATCACCCTCCTTGAAAAGTCTGCACTCAGGTTCTCGAGGATTTGCCAATATTCTCCTTTTCCTGTGTTTCCCTTTCCGAAAATTCAGAGGTAAAAATATGTCGAATGAGTCCTAGGAACATGAGGTAATCTCACAGTTTCAAAATTTATGGAATTCACTCGAATAATCATTTTTAAAATGGTTTTTACTTGTATTATTAATTTTCTTGTTGCTAAGAATATACACTTTACATAATGTAAATGTTTGCTTTTTCTGATTGGCAAATTATTTGATTAATGTGGGAAATAGGAAAAGTTTAGTAGAATTCTCTTAACTGATATCCACTTAACAGACTTGCTAAATTATTCAACATTCTCCATTTTCTCTGTAAAAAATACTGCCCAGGACACACCTAATTAGTTTGTGGCCAGGGTCTATCTCTGACATATTTGCAATGTCTCCCCTCATGGGTTGATTTGTATGCTTGCCAGAATAAGATTATTTATTCACGAACTCATTCATGCCAGTTGTACCTATTAATGTGTTTATAAAGTATAATTAAACGTCACATACACCAAGAAAATATGAGTACAAAAAGAGAGCTATTGAGCCTATAAAAATAATTTGAATTCGTAGGAAAGACTTGATAAAGATAAGTAATTAAAATTTGCTGTTGAATTAAGTGTGGTATAATAACTTTTTTTACTCTTAATAATCTGCACTCAGATTGTTTTCAAAACCTCTTTAAGTCCTTACTAAAGAAGCCAAAGTGGGGCTGTTTTTATAAGGAAAAAAAAATCAGCATCCAATTAGCAAAACTTTAATTAAAAAAATCAATCAGTAAATAAAAAAGGCCTATATCCTTCAAGAATAGTCCAGTAAATAAATAAATATTTATTGCTTGAGATTCTAAACAAAATAGTTATGATATGTATGTATTTTTCTTTTGATTCTCTGCTTCAACAGAGTTTAAATTAACTGATCAACCACTTGTCATAATGACGCTTAGTAACAATCATCCATAACCCTACCAGCAACAATGTTACTCGTGGTTAACAGTGTAGTAAAAATCCCCTAAACTCATTCCTTCCATGCATTTTACATAGATTAGATGAGATCATACCCTACACAAATTTGTAGCTCACATTTCCCATTCTATAAATCATTTTTCATTTCTAAATCCACTTTGTTTTAGTTTATTGTACCTTATTACTATAATGGACTATTTCATATACAATAAAAATGCACAGCTCAATGACTTTTGCTATTTTTATATACTCATATACTGAAAATGTAAATCAAAATATAAAACATGACCTTCATCACCCCGAGAAAGTTCCCTTATGCCTGTTTCCACTCAATTACTACCACGACTGCCTCAGAGGTATCAACTTTCTGATTTTTATGAGTATAGAATACTTCTGCCTGAACTCGGATTTCATATAAACAGAATCATACAGCATGCATTCTTTTGTGTCTAGCTTCCTTAGTTCAACCTCGTTTTTTTTTTTTAAGACTTTATTTATTTGAGGGAGAGAGAGCACAAGCAGAGGGAGGAGTGGAGGGAGAAGCAGGCTCCCCATTGAGCAGGGAGCCTAATGCAGGACTCGACCCTTAGACCTTGGGATCATGACCTCCTCAGATGAAGACAGACTCTTTTTTTTTTTTTTTTAGATTTTATTTATTTATTTATTTGACAGAGAGAGAGAGATTACAAGTAGGCAGAGTGGCAGGTAGAGAGAGAGGAGGAAGCAGGCTCCTTGCTGAGCAGGCAGCCCCACGGGGGGCTCCATCTCAAGACCCTGAGATCATGACCTGAGCCTATGGCAGAGGCTTTAACCCACTGAGCCACCCAGGCACCCAGTTCAACCTGTTTTTAAGATTCATTCATGTTGTTCGATATCACAGTTTCATTTTATTAGTAAGAGGCATTCCCTTGTATGAATATACTAAAGTTAATTTGCACTTTCTTCTGTTGGTGGACATGTGGTTATTTCCAATTTTTAAGGATGTTATGAACATTGTTTTTAAAGATTTATTTATATTAGAGAGAAAACATGTGCATGTGTGTGCGAGTTGGGCGGGGAAGGGCAAGTGGAGAGGGAGAGAGAGAATCCCAATACCGAGCTCGATCCCACCACACAGAGATCATGACCTGAGCCCAAACCAAGAGTCCAAAGCTCAACTGACAGCCACCCAGGGGCCCTGGATACTAGGAACAAGTCTTCTGAACAAGTCTTACTGTGGACATATTTTCTTATTTCTGAGTCATTGTGTAGGTACACATTTAGCTTTATAGAAATCTGCCAATTTTTCAAAGTGTTTATATCACTGTACAACCCCACCAACAAAATGTGACAGGTTCCAGTAATTTCAGGTCCTTGACGACATTAGGTATTCTCAATATTTTTTATTTTATCCAATCTTTCAGATATGAAATGATATCTTATTATAGTTTGGATTCATATTTCAGTGAAGAATAATGATGTTACACCTCTTTTAAATGTTCTATAAACATCCTTTCAATAGCTGAGTTTATTCTATGCTGTAGATAAACTGCATTCACCCTCTCAGCTAGGTCCTTCCAGATTCCCCTTTCTCCTGAACAGTAACTCTGTATTATCTTAAATGATAACGTATCTATGTATTTACTTCCATGTTTTCATGTTGTTTATATATTTGTTAGTATGTAAATGTAAATGCCACAAGATTAGGAATTTAGCCTATCTTATTTACCACTATATCCCCAGTGCCAAGATCAGTACTTGACACATAAGCTTAGCGCAGTATTTGTTGAATGAATTCTTTAAGCAACAAAATATTATCTGATATTTCCCCTGGCATTTCCTGTTACCTCTTTACACAGTTATTCCCATTCTGAATCTTCCTTCCCACATCAATTTGGACAAATAAGCTGCAGTATTTAGTTCCTCAGAGAGGGAAGATGGAGCAGAAATACTGATGAGAATCCTGCCGGCTTTCAGGATTCAAGGAAGATATATTTTCTTAACCCTCAGCAGAGAAAATAGGTTTGCGTGTTTGTCTCTTCATTAGTGTTTTCTTATTGGTATTTATCAAGGACACTTTACAAACACACAGGCGTGTATGACTGGCTCCACAGAAGCAGGGCCAGGGGCCTATTTCTCTGCTGAAATATTAAATTATGATGCTGTCCCTAGATTGCTTTATGTTTTCTGGACCATCTGGGGCTTAGAAGCACAGTAGGACTAGAGAAAAGGTCAGAAATAGAGGTGGAGTCAAGCATGGAACCAGAACGATGAACATAAACAGGGAGTAGAAACCTGATTAGACCTGTAAGTCGAAAGTTCCACGTGGCGCCTGGGTGGCTCAGTGGGTTAAAGCCTCTGCCTTCGGCTCAGGTCATGATCCCAGGGATCGAGTCCCGCATCAGGCTCTCTGCTCAGCAGGGAGGTTGCCTCCTCCTCTCTCTGCCTGACTCTCTGCCTACTTGTAATTTTTCTCTCTGTCAAATAAATAAAATCTTAAAAAAAAAAAAAGAAAGTTCCTAACATTCCAATTATTTCAGATGCCACGTGACTCATGAACACGAGTTCCCCTGTCCTTTCTAACTGTAACCAGCTTAAATAGATACTCATGAACATGGTCAGACTCCTGAGAAGTGACTCATCCAATGGTTTACTTTCTATTCCTATACATGGATGATTGTTCCTCCAATATATACTTTTAACATCCAGCTGATTTTTTCCATTTCTACTGCGGCCATCAGGACTTCATCATATCTCCTCTTGCCCAAACCACCACAGTAACCTCCCATCGTGTTTCTCTATTGCCGTCTGTTACCCTGGTACAATCTGTTCTGAACACACATGCACAAATGAGCTCAAGGTGTCAGTCCGATCATGCCACTCCCCTGCCTCAAGTCCTTCCAGGGATTCCCACTGAACTGAGAACAAACTTCAGATTCCTTACTCTCACCTCTAAAGTGTGGATGTCAACAAAGACAACCAACCAAACCTATGAGAAAAGTAGGGCTATTTGTTCTGAGCTTGCTATAGCAAGGGAGTCAGTCGCCAACACTTGCATTTTGGTGGAGATTCAAACTGGCAGAGGAGTGGGAAAGCTTTATGATGGAAAAAGGGAGGGTTTCTGTGCCTTATTATAGACCATGGGCATGGGGATGCTATAGGCAGTCTAACTAGAAGGGAGGAATCTTATTTAATTGGTTTGGGGTACCTGTTTGGCTTTCTCTGGTTGGTCCTACGTTGGAAGTGAGAACAAAATTAGGAAAGCAGCCAGTTATTAATCAAGTCCTAGCCATTTGGGGCAATTGTTACAGAAGTTATCATTGAGCTTCTGGGATTGTCTCTGGGGATAGCAATCTGGCTTCCTGCAAGTCTGATCGGTAGCAGGTTGGCTTCCTGGGATATTTATTATAGATAAGGGGTCAGTTGTAGGGTCAAAGTTCTATTTTTATATATAATCTAACCATTGTCCATTTCTATATTCAGCCTCTCCAAATCCTGTGTCATATATTCCCACCCCTTGACAGTGATCTTATCCCCTTCTTTCTTCCCTCTTTGCTCATGTGCATGAAGCAAAACAGCTTCTAAGAAGTCAACTAAAATTTCAAACTAAGCCCTGCCACCCCACCTTTCCACATGGCTCTCATCTAGCTGACTGCTTCTCAATCTTCATATCTCAACTTCAGTCTGATTTCTTTTTTTTTAAGATTTTATTTATTTATAACAGAGAGAGATAGTGAGAGAGGGAACCACAAGCACAGGGGAGCTGGAATGGGAGAGGGAGAAGCAGGCTCCCCGCCAAGAGGGAGCCCAATGAGGGGCTCAATCCCAGGTCCCTGGGATCATGACCTGAGCCAAAGGCAAATGCCTAACTGAGCCACCCAGGCACCCCTGATTTCTTTACAGTCTTTTGCAGATCACACTATATTTAAAAATCAGCTTATTCTGTCACTACTTTACTAGGTATTAACTGTTGTTTTCTTCATTTCATTTACATGTTGTGGTTATCCTTACTCATTTTCTGACTTCTTTTTTTTAAAAAGATTATATTTATTTATTTGACAGAGAGAGAGATCACAAGTAGGCAGAAAGGCAGGCAGAGAGAGAGGGGGAAGCACGCTCCCGGCTGAGCAGAGCCCAGTGTGGAGCTTGATCCCAGGACCCTGAGATCATGACCTGAGCCGAAGGCAGAGGCTTAACCCACTGAGCCACACAAGCGCCCTCGTTTTCTGACTTCTATTTCATCTGTCTGCTCCACTGAACTGTAACTGAAGCAGGATCCAATGTTTGCCTTATACACATGCTTTGGACTTTTGCAAGAATTAAAAATGTCATGATGAATATATTTATTGAATATTATCAAACCAACAAGTCTAATATTCGGAATTGAAGACGTTGTCATCCTTGTGTATGGATAGATCATTATTTTTAAATTCGGTTCTTCAAATGTTGTGCCTCCAACAGGATTATAACTCAAATCTATGTTACATGTTGAAATTATCCTCTATAATTCATGTTTCTTAAAAAACTAATCCAAAATTTCTAATGGAACCACAACAAACAAGGACAAGGAAAACACTATGAAGAAGGAACAGAGAGAAGGCATTAAAACTTAGTTCTGATTCATTACCCTCTGATAAACAGACAAATGCCAACAATGCCACAAATTGATAACAGACCTCAAATAATCCAGTGCTATGCAGTACAAATACAATGGTAAAATGCCTAGAGTGTTCTTTGATAGTTTTTTGACAATTCAGAAACGACATCAACAATCTCCAGTATCTCTTTCATGATAGTGGAGGGCAGAAGCTCCAGCTTCATATATATAAGTCTATGAATGGAGAAAGGGGGAGCCATTTTAATTATATGGACACTGACCAAATAGGAGTATAGCTTATTACTTTAGTTAATAATTAGAAGCTCAAAAATCATCCTTGCCCTAAATTGTACGTTCATATCAAACTGTCGTTCTGACTCAGAGAGGATAAAAAAAACCATGAGCTTCTCCTTCGCATACAAAGAGCAATTAGGATACTGTCCATTCTGAAGTCCAGAAATCAAGACCCTGATTGATGAACCACAGAGGCATTGAAAATGAGAATACTGTAGAAATATGTTCCCATCATTTCTTTTTCCTACCAGGACCAACTGTGGACACACAGTAGGGGGGCATATTATCCTTGCCATTATCCAATTGACCCAAGTGACAAGAAATCAAAATGTCTTTTGTAGTCTTTCAAGGGGATGGGGATTAGAGAGGGGAGGGGTGAAAGCTGCCGCCTTTATCTTGACACCTTTTAAAACTAGGGAATCCATTTAATGTTGCGTGCATTATTCCAAAATGGTAATTACCCTGAAAATATATGATAAACACATGCTAATGAGATAAGCCAACAAGGGCAAAAAATCCACTTTAATAATGCAGTCATAAGAGAAAGAGTTTTAAGTAGATATGGGGAAATTATCATAAATGTCAAGGCTCACAAAATATAATAAAAAGGATTGATGTGTTTTATACATGCTAAATCACTGATGGGGATTTATTATCTACACAAGACTCCCAACTGACAGAAAAACAGGCTCACCACATAACAATAACTTTTGTAAAACATCACCATTTAATTTTACATTTTTCTCTCCTTTTACGCCAAGCTCATAAATCAAAAATTTTCCCATGCACTAAAAGGATATCAAATCTTTTGAAGGAGGGGTGAAAAGTATTTTCTTACCATTTGCATGAAAAAAGAAATAATTAGAAAAGGTGCTAGTTGTCTTCCTAAGCATTACATCTATTTCCCTCTCAAGAGTGAATACCAATATCTCTATTATCAAGACAGTAGTGAAAACACACATGAAGTCAGCGTCTTCCAAGGTAAAATTAAGTGCAGGGAACAAAGGGTTTCAGTTTGTATTGGGAAATTAAAACAAAAATAAAAATAGACATGACTTCAGCTTCCAAAGAAGATGCCAGAAGAAACAACCTCAGGAGAATATAAAAGGGCATCAAATCCAGCAAATGGAGAGGAATCGTTGGGGAGGAGGAGCAGAGCCTGTTAGGGAGTTCAACAAATTTCTGGAAGATAGAACTGCGGGGAAAGGATGTTGAGAGTGAAGGAAGTGAGGAATTATGCCTCAGTACAGGCTGCAGGGGGAGCGTAATTCAGTCTTCTTGCTTCTCTCTAGAGACCCCAGGCTCAGAAGCAGGAGCAGAAGTAGGCGTTAAAACAGGTAGACTAAAAAAGTAAAACCTACACAATTTTCCTTCCCTCCCCGTATGCAGAGCAATAGCAGCCCATGGTGGTAATTTGCAGTCCAAGCAAATATGTTGGAGAGATGTTCTCTGAAAAGATTGAAATAAACCGAGGGCGGGAAATTAAACTTGTTGGTGTGAGTATTGACTGTGCATCATATTTTTATGGGGAGGGAAAAAAAGGAAGAAAAATGAACCATTGTAAGTCATGCATCTTTGAACTCACAGGGACTTCTGAGTCCCGAGCAGATTCAGAAGACACATGTAACAGCTCTTGTTTTTAGATTAAAAACTAAAATGTTCTCCAGGCTTGAGAGGAATCAATAAAACTATGACACATTTGAGGCCTGGCTAAACAGAGAGGGCTGGATCAATTCTGGCTCTCGCAGCTTGGGTCAAGGTGAAGGGTCATTCTGCCCCTTGATGCCATAAGGCTGTGCTTGCCCTTGACCCGTCTTCTCCAGCACGGCGCTATAGGATTCATGTTGAGTAGAAGTACCCAAGCCAAGAACGAGTTCAAGGACAAAAGTTATCCAGGCTTCAGCTGAAAAAACCATTCCAACAGTAACCATCAAAAACAGGGCTGCAAAGAGCTCACAGTGCCAAGCCTAGAAATTCCCTCGGTACTACACTACTTATAATGTGGTATTTAAATTAGGAGCCCCTAGGATCCAGGCCACGGTGGATTCTGGCTGATATAAAAAGAAGTCTTCAAGCAAAGATCAGTTTTGTGAACAAGTGTCCTATTGTAAAGGGCAGCTCTTAGGCAATGAATTAGAAGATGTTTTGTTTTAAATGTTCAGAAATACGGGGGTAAAAAATAGACGATCCTAAAAGTTTCCACAGTAGAGGCCGGGGGAAGAGGTTTCATACAAAAACGAATGAACAAACAAACAAAACCCACCAAGAATTAGAGTAGCATTAGACCTCTCACTTAGAAAACTTTATGTAAGAAAACAATGGGGCAATACTTTCAAATAACTGAGAATAATTATTTTGGACTGGATTTTCAGACAAGCTATATCATCAATCAAATATGAGTGCAAAAAATGTATTTTGAGATGTCTAACACTCATAAGAAATTTTGCCAAGACTGTTTCTAAGTTCCTTGAGAACACACTGAACCAACCAAACTCAGTCAGAAAAAGGGAAAAGAGGAGATCCACAAAATGCTCGATGTAACATAGAAGTGTGGTAAATACAATCTCAAGATCTTCAAAGTGGACTAAGTCCAAAACACAATTGGTCAAAATTACATCAAGAAAACAGCACCAAAAAGGTCTTCAAAGAGAAAACATAAGGGATAAACACCATTCCATTGATAGAATGATTAAGAGACTGGAAGTGATACAGCTAATAAGACATTATTCTTCTTTCCACAGAAAGAAATGAAAGGCAATTAGAAACTCCAGAGAAATATACATACACACACATGCAAATGCATGGAGTGAAGTCCACGTGGCATGATTTTCAGATTCTGATGGCACGTAAGAAAGAGAACTTATTTGAACCTTACTGCTAGAAACATTCTCAGGCTGTACAAGAGTCATGATTTTATATCAATTGAGAAAAATATAAGCCTAGACTATCACTCAACTTTGCATAGTGACATTTATATAGGCAAATAGTTAAAGGCTGTTTATTAGAAACTCTTAAAATCAAACTGTAGAGAAAGCACAGATAATTAAGGGCATAGAATGAAATCTAAAGGCTATCATCCTTGATGCTGTAAACAATAAAAATTATACCTATTAACTGCAAGAGGCAAATATGCAGTGAGATAGATGAAGGCAGTGGTAGCAGTAAAAAAATCTCAACTTATTAGGAAGTCAAAATGAACTGTTGAAATTTAATAAAATAAGAAATCACTAAAAAAGAAAGAGTGCATTTCAGTATATTATTTAAAACTACAAAGTCACCAGTAAAACAACTGAAGATAACAACAACTTAGAGGAAGGTGTGGAAGTAGTGTGTAAAGTTTATCCATTGAGAAATAACGAAATATTTATATGACTTAGAATTATATGATATACCACCCACCGTAAGACTGAGCAGATCTTGCAGAGCCTAGCAGATTCTTGACCCAACATTTATTTCCAGCCATTCCCAGGGTAATCTCTCTCTCTCTCTTTAAATTTATTTGAGAGAGAGAGAGAGAGAGAGAATAGGAGGGACAGAGGGAGAGGGAGAGAGGATCTCAAACAGACTCCATGGAGTATGGAACCTGATCCAGCATTCATCAATCAACCAATGACCTGAGCCAAAACCAAGAGTCAGATGCTCAACCAACTAGACGACCCAGGTGACCCCAGGGTGAACATTTTGTGCAGGCTTCAAGTCACTTCACAGTGATGGTTCCTTAACTTATGGGCACACCATCTTCAGTGACTTGCCCTTCACACTCTGGGTTTCTCCGACGCTGCTGCAGAGTACATTCCAGTGGGAGGCCCTCTCATGCATGGATGTACAACCTATAGAGTGTGGAGGTCATTGGGCAAAAGCTTCTCCAGACACTCCTTGGTCAGATCTTTCTGAGAGACATTCTATAAACTCCTTACAAAATCTTTGTGTGATTGGGTTACAGCTCCCCAAGGTGGGGATGAACTCGATAATACCTCCTTTATATTTTCTTCTTTCCATTTTAATGTTTTCTATCTCTCCCTTCTCTGTAAAATCACCTCCCAAATAAACCACCTTCCCAGAGGCCCTTACATTAGAATCAACTGACAAGAAGAACTCAGACCAAGACCTCTCTTCTGCATACCTTACTTTTTGTTTATTTGTTTATTTTTTCCATACGTATGCATTAATTTTATTTTAAAATTCTTATGAATATTCACCTTATTTGTTATAGATTGTGCATTCCTCTCATATTTATCACATGTGAAGACGAAACTTAATTTATCTTTTCTGGTTCATTGACAATTGTTACTATGCGCTGGGCATTCACTATATGCTTAAAATGATTTCTCTTGTCAAAGAAGATGCTACATTTAGAATTACAGCCAAGAATAACGATAAACATATGAAATTCTAGCCAATGGAGTATCAAACTGGGAAGTACAAAGACAAAAAATACAATTTGAAACTGACAACATTCCCACAATGATTGAACCTGAGTCCCTTTCTTCCTTTTATAAAATAGCACAATAATGTTTACTTCCCAGGAAACTGAAGTGAGTTTTTAATGATTTTCAAGTACTTCTTGAGGGTTTGAATGCTAAGATTTCACAATATATTATATATTTAAACTATTCAGAGTTCTCCAAAGACTGAATTCAGTAAGAATTGTCCTGAGCAGAGTGTCAGAAGCAATGAATGCACCTGTACCCCTGGGGCAAATTAAAAAAAAAAAAAAAGCAGCAGCAGCAGCAGCAGCAATGAATGCTTGCTACACCTCTGCCTCATTTCTGTTATAATATTTAGGCAAGACACTTAAACCTTGTTAGTTTCAGTTACCTCATCTTGAAAGTAAAGATAATGTTAGCACTGTCAAATCTCAGGATTATTGTTAAAGGTTAATAAGGAATTATGCATAAAAGCTCTTAAGGAACTATCAAGTACACCGTAAAATCAGGGCACTATTATAACCATGGGATGTGTATGGCAATGGTCACTGAGAGAGAGAAAGCCCTCCATTAGGAGAATGCCCAAACTGGACAGTTCTGAAGATCAGTTCCCTTGGTGTTCTAAAGCCACATCTGTAAAACAGCTGCCCCAGAGCAGCAAGTCAAAGTTCGCTGTTGGCTGTCATGTTGTTTTGGAAAATATATGAATCACTAGCTAATACTTAAATAGAAAGTTAACCTAAAAATCCAAACTTTCACCTCCCCTCTAAAAGCCAGGAGATGTGGCCCCACCTTGGCTGTGTTCTGGAATGTCACTCTTCCCAAGGTGAGCAGGCTCTTTTCCCCAAAGATGGGGCATGTACCTTCTAATCTGCCACAGTCCCCACTACTCCCTTCTACCTCACACCTGGCCCACTTCACTTCTTTCATTTATCAGTTTGGTCTCTGTAACAGTTGAATTTGAAGTTTGAGTTGAAACTCTTAGAGTTTGGGTTTTTTTCTTTTTTCTCTTTTCCAGTTTTATTGAGATTTGATTGACAATTAACATTGTATACCTTTAAGGTGTACAGTGGGATGACTTTATGTGTGTATACCTTGTGAAATGTTTACAACAACAAGGTTAGTTAACACATCTTTCATCTCACATAATCACCTTTTGGTTATTATTGTTGTGGTAAAAATATTTAAGATCTACCCTTACAGCAACTTTCAAGTATACAATACAGTATTGTTAACTATAGTTACCAGGGTCTATGTTGTATCCTGAGAACTTATTCTTCTCATAACTGGAAGTTTGTACCCTTTACTAACATCTCCCCATGTCCACCACTCTCCAGTCCCTGGCAACTACCACTCTACTCTCCGATTCTATGCCATTGGGTTTTTTGGATTCCACATGTAACGGAAATTATATGACATTTTTTTTTCCTACCTCATTTCTCTTAGCATAATACCCTCAAGGTCCAACTGTGTGTCACAATGGCAGGATTTTCTTCTTTTTTCATGACTGAATAATATCTCTTTGTAGTGGTCTGTTTGTGTGTGTATATATACACATACATATGTATACCACCTCTTCATCCATTCTTCTATTGGTGGGCACTTGTGTGTCTTCATATCCCACTAACGTGCAAACAATGCTACAAAAACACCAGAGTGAAGACACCTATCTCTGAGATCCTGATTCCAATTTCCTTTGGAAATATAGCCAGAAGTAGGATTGCTAGATCATAGAGTAGCTCTAGTTTTAATTTTTTCAGGAATCTCCACAATGTTTTCCACAGTGGCTTCACCAGTTACATGACCACCAACACTGCACAGAGTTTCTCTCTTCTCCAGATCCTCCCCAACACTTGTTATCTCTTGTCTATTTTGATCACAGCTTTTCTAACAGATGTGAGATGATATCTCATTCTTGTCTTGATTTTCATTTCTCTGATAATTAGTGATGGTGAATACCTTTCCCAGGGTCTGTTGAACCACCTTTATGTCTTCTTTGGAAAATGTCTATTCAGTTCCTTTGCCCATTTTGTAATCATATTGGGTCTTGTTTTTTTTTTCCTACTGAGTTACATGAATTCTCTGTATGTTTTGGATATTATTAAGCCATTACCACATACACAGTTTGCAAATGTTTTCTCCCATTCCATGGGTTGCCTTATCATTTTGTTTATGTTTCTTTTGTTGTGCAGATTTTTAGTTGAAGGAAGAGTCCCATGCTGATTCTTGCCTTTGTTGCTTAGGCATTTGGTGTCATATCCAAAAAATCATTGTCAAGACAAATGTCAAGGAGCTTTCTCCCCTACATTTTCTTCTAAGAGTTTTATGGCTTCCAGTCTTAATTTATCTCTAGTTAGTTTTTGTGAGTGGTGTAACATAAGGATCCAAAAATTTCCTTTTTTTTCATATGAATATCCAGTTTTTGTAGCCATTTATTGAAGAGGTTATCCTTTCCCCATGGAGTATTCTTGGTTCCCTTGTCAAATATCAGTTGACTATATATATATATATATATATATATATATATTTTTTACTTTATTTTTTCAGTGATCCAAGATTTNCCATGGAGTATTCTTGGTTCCCTTGTCAAATATCAGTTGACTATATATATATATATATATATTTTTTTTTTTTTTACTTTATTTTTTCAGTGATCCAAGATTTATTGTTTATGCACCACAACTAGTGCTCCATATTTTTGAAAGTTTATTTCTAACCTCTTCATTTTGGTCCGTTGATCTTTATGTCTGTCTTAATACTAGTACCATATTGTTTTACTATATTGTTTTACCATATTGTTTACTATACAGATTTGTAATACAGTTTAAAGTCAGGAATTGTGATACCTCCACCTTTGTTCATTATCAAGATTGCTTTGGATATTCGAGGTCTTTTGTGGTTCCACATGAATATAGATTGTTCTATTTCTGTGAAAAATGCCATCAAATTTTGATGGGCATTGCACTGAATCTATAGATGGCTTTTGGGTAGTATGAACATTTTAACAATTAATTCTTCCAATACATTACCACGGGATATCTTTCCATTTACTTGTGTCTTTTTCAATTTCTTTTACCNATAGATGGCTTTTGGGTAGTATGAACATTTTAACAATTAATTCTTCCAATACATTACCACGGATATCTTTCCATTTACTTGTGTCTTTTTCAATTTCTTTTACTAATGTTTAAACATTTTTGGTGTATAGATCTTCCACTTCCTTGGTTAAATGTATTCCTAAGTATTTTATTGTTTTTGGTGCTATTGTGAATAGGATAGTTTTCTTTATTTTTCTTGTTGATATTTTATTTTTAGTGTATACAGATGCAACTAATTTTTGTACATTGATTTTGTATCCTGAAACTCTACTGAATTCATTTATTAGTTCTAACAGTTTTTGGTAGGGTCTTTAGGATTTTTCTATATGTAATATCATGTCAATTACAAATAAAGACAATTTTACATCTTTTCTGATTTGGATGCCTTTTATTATTTTTTTCCTTGGAAACCTGCCCCGGCTAGGACTTCTAGTACTATACTGAATAAGAGTGGTATGAGTATATATCCTTGTCTTATTCCTGATCTTAAAGGAAAAGCTTTCGACTTTTTGCCATTGAGCATGATGTTAGCCATGAGCATATCATATATGGCCTTCATTGTGTTGAAGTACATTTCTTCTAAACCCATTTTGTTGAGAGTTTTTATCATGAAAGTATGTTGAATTTTGTCAAATGCTTTCTCTGTGCCTATTGAGATGATCATATGTTTTTTATTCTTCATTTTGTTAATGTGGCATATCATTTATTGATTTGTGAATGTTGAACCATTCTTGCATCCCAACGATAAATCCCACTTGATCATGGTGTATGATCCTTTTAATATGCTGTTGAATTCAGTTTGCTAGTATTTTGTCAAGAGATATTGGCCTAGAATTTTTCTTTCTTGTAGTATCCTCATCTAGCTTTGTTTTCATAAAATGCTGGCGTCATAAAATGAGTTTGGGAATGTGCTCTCTTCTTCAGCTTTAAAAAAAAATATTTTATTTATTTGACAGACAGAAACACAGTGAGAGAGGGAACACAAACAGTGGGAGTGGGAGAGGGAGAAGCAGGCTTCCCGCCAAGCAGGGAGCCCAATGCAGGGCTATATCCCAGGACCCTAGGATCATGACCTGAGCCGAAGGCAGACACTTAATGAGTGAGCCACCCAGGCACCCCAGTCCCTTCTTCAATTTTTTATGAGCCTGAGAGTGTTTGGTATTAATTCTTCTTTAAATGCTTAGTAGAATATACCTGTGAAACCATCTGGTCCTTGGCTTTTCATTTTCGGGAGTATTCTGATTATTGACTCAACCTTCACTCATTATTAATCTGTTCAGATATTCTATATCTTTTTTTTCCAGATATTCTATTTCTTTATGATTCTGCCATTAGGGTATATGTTCCTAGGGATCTATCCATTTCTTCTAAGTCATCCAATTTGTTGGAATGTCATTGTTCAGAGCAGTCTCAAGATTCTTAGTATTTCTGTGATATCAGTTGCATCATCTCCTCTTTCATTTGTAATTTCATTTATTTGAGTCTTTCTTTTTTTCTCAGTAAGTCTAGCTAGAATTTGGTCAATTTTATTTATCTCTTTAAAAACCAATGTAGTTTTTTAATCTTTTCTATTATTTTTTATTCTCTATTTCATCTGTTTTGGTCCTGATCTTTATTATCACTTTCTCTCTAACTTTGGGCTTTGTTTAATTATTCTTTTTCTAGTTCCTTGAGGTATAAAGTTAGATTTTCTAATTGAGATCTTTCTCTTTTCCTTAACATAGGCATTTATCACTATAAACTTCCCTCTTTGAACTATTTTTGCTGTATCCCATTAGTTTTGGTATGTTTTATTTCAATTTTTATTTGTTTCAAGATATATTTTCATTTCCCTTTTGACTTCTTCTCTGACCCATGGGTTGTTCAGGAGTGTTTTTTCATTCCCACATATTTTCCATTTTCCCTCCTGTTATTGATTTCTAGTTTCGTACCATTATGGTTAAAAATTATAATTGGTATGATTTCAACCTTCTTGAATTTGTTATGACTCGTTTCGTGGCCTAACATTTGATCTAATTTGGAGAATGTTCTGTACGCACTTGGGAAGAATGTGTATTTTGCTGTTGTTGGATAAAGCAGAACTCTGGTTTCTAACTTAGCACATGGCCACCCAGAAGAAATATTTCCCAGTTATACTTGCAGCAATGTACAGGCATAGGCCTAATTTTTAGCCAACAGAATTTGAGAAAAGTAATATGTGTAACTTTGGGGATGTACCTTTAAAGGGAAGGAAGCTATCTCATTACCCCACTCCTCCTCAATCCTGATGCCCGGGATGTGGATGTTATAGTGAGTTATCTTTAACCAGGACAATCAGGCTTACATATTATGGATGGTGGAGTCTCAAGAAAGACGGAAACCCTGCCCCTGGTTGACATTTTGAAATAAAGCCAACATACCAGACTCAGGTCATCAGCCTCCAGGTTATTACAAAACAAGCAAAATGAGCTTTTATAATATTTAGGACACTGATAATGTGGGTCTCTCTTATACATACTGAAACCTATACCCTAACTAATATATTCTGAAAGTCTTCAGTAAAGTCTGGTTGCACCATAGGCTTAACTTGGTGACCATTATGGAGGGATAGGATGGAAGACAGGCCAACCAGGACCCTCTAAAGCATATCAGATATTTTAGCTCTTGCACCAGTGAAAGCAACACTGATAGGCAGAGCTGAGAGGAATGGAAACCTCTTTATTCCTAAGGCCTACAGATGCTGGGTCTTTTACCGCCTTTTAGAGGGGAGTCTGAATCAGAATTATTTAAGTGGTTCAGCATCCTAGATGTGTGGGCAATATGAGGGCAGAGCACATCTGTATGCTACAGACACACATATGCACACACACATACGTGCACGGGTGTTTGTGCACATGTAAAGTTAGATCCATTCATAACAGAAAAAATACCTATTTCACAACTGGAACTTTTTCTCAATAGGGAATAGTCTTAGGAAAAAAGTTCTGCCCGCAAATTACATTACAACTTCCCTATTCGTGACATTATTTTTAAAAACTAAGCTGTCATTTGAATTCTATATTGAAATATAACTTCCATGAGTTCCAAAGCAAAAGGGAGCATCATAGCTCTGGGGACAGAGAATGCCACCTAATTTTTCTATGTTTTATTAACGATAATACTCTAGTGACTTTCAAGAGAAAACACTTAAAAATAACAAATTAAACTTCACTGCATCTTATTAATTTGTTCTGTAAGGACAGTGGGGTCTTTTGTATTAAATTATTCATTAAATACATCTTATTTTATTCACTTTTCTTTGTATGTGTATTATTTCTTAGGACATTATCACTTTAATTATTAAAATATCCCCTGTGAGGTTCACAGTAATTATTATTACCCTGGAATCAACTATTATTACCCTAGAATGAAAAAAAAATTACAGGTAAATAGAAGATGATAATTCTTCCTGTTGTAACATCAAGACTACAACAATTCAGTAACAGTAATCACTCAAGATTGGGACATTCCACTAAAAACCTGGACAGTTTTTCAGATCATCCAAAAACTGCATGATAAAGTACGATGAAGCTATGGTTTGGGCACAGACCAGTTAGCCTGTGGACTCTGAAAATACACATCTCTTGTTTCACATTCTTTTATTGACACTCCTACTGTCTCTTCACTGGCA
Source organism: Ailurus styani (assembly GCA_002007465.1). Lineage (NCBI taxonomy): Eukaryota > Metazoa > Chordata > Mammalia > Carnivora > Ailuridae > Ailurus > Ailurus styani. The sequence continues at coordinate 2,557,320 of LNAC01000110.1, read as the reverse complement.
TGCCATCCACTTTGCCTCCAATACCACGATTTCACAGACACAGGTACCCTAAGGATACCATTGATAGTGGAGAGCTTGAAAATTAGTCTAGAGGGAGCAAAAGGAGAGACTCAGCTGCTTAGAAGATATTCTAGATTTGAAATTCCCTTAAGGTATAGAAAAAGGGTACCTAAGATTTTCATTGCAGTTCCCCTACCAAAGGCAGAAATTAGACAAGCTGCTAGAAAACAGTCTGTCCAAGACTGGGGAAGAGTTCACCTGACAAGAGCGTCCCCTTGACAATGTTTATGTAATACTGATAGGACCACAAATTACTATAGCCACTAAGGAAAACAGTATGGGGGTGGTCCTCAAAAAAAAAATGAAAAATATACCTACCATATGAACAAGCAATCCTACTGGGTATATATGCAGAGAGAATGAAATCGAGATCTCAAAGACCTATATGCATTCCCATGTTCATTGCAGCATTATTCACAACAGTCAAGATATGGAAACAGGCCAAGTGTCCATCAATGGATGAATGGATGAAGAAGACGTGGCATATACATAGAGATGTAAGAGAGATGTACATAGGCATAATGCGAAGTGAAATAAGTCAGACAGAAAAGACAAATACTGTATGGTATCACTTATATGTGGAACCTAAAAATGCTGAACTGGTAGAAATACAAAGTAGAATGGTGGTTACCAGGGGCTGGGGTGTGGGGACAAGGTTGGTCAATGGATATAAACTTGCAGTGAGAGATGAAAAACGTCTCAGGATCTACCACAGTATTGTGATTTTAGTTAACAGTACCTATTGTATATTTGAAAATTCTAAGAAAGTAAATCTTAAATGTTCTTGCTACAAAAAAGAAATGGTGACCTGTGATGTGTTGGAGGTATTAGCTAATGTTACAGGGATAATCATATTGTAATACGTCAGTGTATGCAAACCTTAAACTTACACAATATTATATGTCAATTACATTTTAACAAAGCTGGCTGGTGGGGGGGCGGGGGAGGAATATCCCATTGCCACTTTTCCTTTATAGAAATCAAAGTTAAGTGGAAGGTACAAGATCAGTAAGTCCTAGCATTCAGTGATTCTAGGATTTCCAACACACTACCTCTTTATACCAATCCAGCCTTACTTAAATTCAGTTTCACATCAATGTTACAGACATTTTAGTTAAAACAGGAAATTATACACATTGCTTAAGAAATAATTAAAGGACCTCATTTATATCTATAATGATAAAAAAATACGGTCACATAAGAAAAGGGAGATCCTGAAATACTTCCAAAATAATTTTATACAAAGCTAGAGTCTTGGGAGGATGGTAGTTGCAAGACAGAAAATGTTATTTCCAATTTTCCACTCTTTACCTCTATTATGTCTTCAATTTTTTGACTTCTAAATAAGCTTTCAAAACTTTTACTTTCAACCAGTCAATTCAATTTCTCAAAATCAATTCATGTACCGTTTCAAAATAAGAAAAAGATTAATATGACAGATTCTATTTTACACTTCAGCTATTTGTTGTAATATTAGCTTATCTGTGAAAGAGGCAAGATCTAGACAACCTTACTAATAACCACACATAAAATTTATTAGCTTTTAAATGTGCACACTTTGGGGTACCTGGCTGGCTCAGTCAGTGGAGCGTGCAACCCTTGATCTCAGGGTTGTGAGTCTGAGCCCCACATTGGACATAGAGATTACTTAAAATTAATATCATAAATAAACAAATACATAAACATGTACAGTTTTCTCTCCCTGAAAGGAGCTGATGAACAATTAAACAACACCCACAGAGATAGAGGATATGGTCTCTTTGGGAGGAACACTGATGTTGGGTATTCAGGATAAGGACAGTAATGTTTCTGACTCAGGGAAAGTGGACACAGGGACTTGACATTGAAACAAATATTAACTCTCTATGATTCATATAGTGAATTTAGTGAATAGGTGTAGTCTGAACTCTTCGCTATCCTGTTCTTCCCTGCTCATCTCTGAAGCAATATTTTGATATTTTCCTTATGCTAATTCTCCCCGGAGGGGAATTTTAACAATAATTGTTATTCACATTTAGTGCTCCTCTGTCCAGAAAGGTGCAGAGGGGAAATACTATAAGAAAGTGCAGCCTAGACTTTCAGTGAGAGTCACAACTTTTCTTACTTTCCCTTTAGGTCATAAATTCCTTGAGAACAGGAATAAGATCTTTTCCATTCCCGTAAAATCCCTCTGGTAACAGCACAATGTCTTCCCCTCAGTGGACACATTGCTTCTGGTTTAGGGATTTTCTCAGAATCTTAAAAACATTTTCTTTTACTACAACTATGATCATTCCTTCTCTTGAATGTTAAGAAACAAATGTCATTTTAAAGCTTCTTTTATAGGGATTTTAAGAGAAAATGAAAGATAACTAATGCAGAAGCAATAGGCATAATACTATGTAGAATCATCCAGCCTCTTCTTTGTAATTCTCAACAGAGTCCTAGACTTTTTATTCCTCCCTTCCTCCCCTCACCAAAAAAAAAAAAAAAAAAAAAAAAAAAAGAAAGAAAAGAAAAAGAGAAAAGAAAGGGGAATAAGGAAGAGATTGTTTCCACTTATGCCTTTTGTGCTTGAGCAATAAGGGCCCACAAACCCAGGAGCACATCTTGTAGCTGTTAACGTAAGTCTTTCATGGATCTAAAATTTGAGTTGATGCTTCTGGATCCAGAGTCCGTTCCTGGGGGGGTCTCTATGTATTTGTAAGGAACTAAAATACCCTCAGATAAACCACGTTGAATAAACATTCTCACTTTAAGAAAATGTACACATGAAGAATAGCAAAATGGTTGAATTATAAATTCAGTACCATGACTTATACTTAATTCATTAGCTGAAAAGACTACATCATCGTGTCAACAATGTAACTGATGTATTTTGTAACCAAGATCTAGAATTTTGAGTAAGGAAAAAAAAAAAAAAAAGTCTTTTCCTTTTTTTCTATTCATCTGTTATCTTTGAAAATAATAAGGATTAAAAAGAACTTTATTGATATAAACCATAATATAATTATTTATCTTGGGATTTGAATTTCTTATTTGTATTTCATGAAATGAGTAGGGTATGATAATCCCAAGAATGGAATTTCAAATTATTTGACACGTTACAGTGTAGCAAACTTAAGATTGCCAAACAAACAAACAAACAAACAAAAAAGGGCAATATACAAGAAAGATTTCATATCAGAAAAAGCATGCTGAATATAAATGAGACAGAAAAGGATATCTGGCACAGCAAACAGTGATAAGCACTTAGAAATACATGTGCACTTCACCATTAACTACAAACAATGCAGCCCCCAGTATGACAGTCTTATTGCATCTAAAAGCACTCATCAAGCTAAGAAGTAGCTCATTCTGGTCATAAAATCCTTGACAGTGAGAACAACATCTTTTGCACGTCACAAAGAATCCCCCAAGGAATAACATCAACCTCTGATAATATTATTATTGTTGTCAATAACTTTATGTGAATTATCTCATTCAATTTTCACAAGCACTCCATAAGGTATTACTTAAACCCACTTTAGAGATGAGGAAATACACTTCAAGAGGTTACATAATTTCTCCAAGGTAACACATAGTAAGTGTCAGGGCTGGGATTCACATCCAGACATTCTGAAGTCCCAAGCTCCCATTGTTTGAAATAAGTATATTTTGTTCATCAAATACGAGAGCTCTCTTCTTGGTTTTCAGACTGTTTGCCACATTCTTGCTCCATCCTCTCATTGTGGGAGATGGGAGAGAGAGAATGAGAGAGAGAGAGAGAAACAAAGAGAGATCTTGTGTTTCTTCCTCTTTCGATGAAGCATTAATTTCATCATGAAGGCCCCAACCTCACCAATGAATCTAACTCTAATCTCTAATCGCCTCTCAAAGGCCCCACCTCCAAATACCAACACACTGGGGATTAGGGTTTCAACAAATGAATTTTGAGGAGACATTCAGTCTATAATACTCTCCTTGTTCATTCCAAACACGATGAAGGGATCTGATCCACACAGAAAAGGAGGGCTAAGAAAAAATGGGTTAAAAGCCACTATTTATTGAATACCTAGATAGTGTACTAAACACTTCGCACACATTACCTTAATTCTCTTGCCAGCTCTGAAAGATAAGACTTTTATGCTTATTTTGTGGAAGAGGAAACTGAGTTTCCAGCACATTAAACCTTTTGTTAAGGCCTCTCATCTAGTAAGCAGTAGATCTGGCATTCAAATGCAAATCTGACTGATTAACTCCCAGGCTTTCTGGTAGACTGGGCTGTGAGTTAGGGGAGCCTTCCTCAAACTCCTCAAATCTACTCCACAGGCTTGCCCCCCCCCATCAACCCCCCCACACGAACCTGTACTGAATGATTATTCTCAAAACGGTAAAAAAAATCCCGGTCAGTAGGAAGTTGAGGGTCTAGAACTTCATGGTGAATTAACTGAAACTGCATAAAGAACTTCCCTTGTGGGGCAAACACCCACAACTCCCTAGTAGAACATTCCATGGGTCCAGAGAGCCACGATTCCATTTGCTTGTAGGATGGCACTGAGGTAGCTGGCCCTCACACATGAGCAACTATCTGCAGGGAGGCTGAACACTGGGCAGCCAAGCCCCAGCCTCATCTAATGTTCCCAAGTTGCCAACCAACACAGTAGCAACAGAGCCTTGGGGCTTGAATACTGTCCCCTGGTGTCTGTGAGTCAAAGGTCAGAGGAGACATTCGGAAGAGAGTACATCAGTCATTTCCCAGGTATAAATATACTCCTATAGTTGCATCTAATGATTAGATTTGTTTAAGAAAAAAAGAAAGACAGAAAGAACTTAAACATAATCCGTTTGTCAGACTCTCCTCCAGCAGCCCCAGTATTCAGCTACCCTGATGGGAGAGTGGTAGGTCTGCAGAGCAGAGGGTCACCAGGCTTGCCTAGGCTCTCACTGATTTGCCATGTGTAGCCATGTTTTGCAGCTTCTGTACATCAATTTATAGATTTATGGGATCTCAAATAGGGAATCTTTCCATGAAGTGGAATGAGATGGTGTGTGACCATCCTTTAGTTAATATTATCTAATGGCAGAGTATTTAAGAGGAGTGCCAAATTAATTTATTTACTTATTTTTATTTAAGATCTCATTTCTTTATTTTACAGAGAGAGTGAGAGAGCACAAGCAGTAGGAGAGAGAGAAGCAGCCCCCGTCGAGCAGGGAGCCCAAAGTAGGGCTTTGCTTAACCATCTGAGCCACTCAGGTGCCCCAGAACTGTCAAATTTAAAGTTACACATATATACACATACATAGTAATACATAATACCAAAAAATGCATTTCAAAGTTGTTTACTTTCCTGTGACAATAAGTGAATGTCAATGCTAAGCACCTAGAAGATTTAAAAGAAAGCAAAAGCAAAGCAGGGCTACTGGGTGGCTTAGTTGGTTAAGCATCTGACTCTTCATTCTGGCTCAGGTCGAGATCTCAGGATTGTGAGACTGAGCCTGGCTCAGGCTCCTCATTGAGCATGGAGTCTGCTTGAGATTCTCGCCCCCTCTTCCCCCGCCTCAAAAAATACCCCCCAAAAACAAACCAAAAAAAGCCACCCTTATTTGCTCCCTCAAGGTAAAAGTGATATTTTAAACATGAATGGAAAGAAATGACTACACACTGACAGAATTTTAAGGTAGAAACACAGCATTTTGAAAACGGATCTTTGGAAATGGAAACATGTGACTTTGAGGCCAAAATCAAGTAAGCATATTATCTATTTTTTTTAAAACCTCATTTCTTATACTTTTAAAAACTTAGAAACACAGTTTTCTAGGCTTTTTTAATCATCTACACAAAGACGTTCGGTGGATTTAAACCCTTCAGTAAAAATGTAACAAAGGAAAACCTTTGTGATAATGGATAAGAACCACTAACCCAATGACATCATGGAACATGGAAATACACCAGATAAATTTCAACAAAACCCTTCTATTATTAGATATGAAAAAAGTTATAATTTCACAAATGGAATCAAGTTTGCACTTCATCCATATGAATCTAGTTATCTTTATTAGATATCTTTTTCAGCTTTGTTTTCATTAAAACCAAGTGTGAGATTAAACTGGACTAATGTGCCAATATTTGCATCACTGATAAAAGGAATATTTTCAAAACTATAAAGCACACTCAATCAAGTTTTGCTCACTAATAATTATAAATAAATAACAATATGGCAAAGATGTAATCTATTAATACTAAAATTTAAGTACTGAAAAAATAATTGTTGCAGAAGTCTCTGTATTTCTATTTATGTATGTTTTATAATGAATATATTACTAGAACACCACGTGCACAGATTTTTTTTGAGAGATCACTTTTCTAAACTATGTAGAACCACTGGAATATGAGTTCATTTCTGGAAGAACGGGTAATACTTGATGAGTTTAGGATTCTTGCCATCCCCGTGTGAGGGGGCTCTGGGTCAGATTTAATTGGATTTAGAGAGTTCTGGAGCAAATCTACACACTTTAATCTGTTAGCTCTGCTCCAGATAGTTTTCCCTTAACGATTGGAACCGAAATCCACAAATTGAACCCATTCATATTTGAATGATAATAAAAAGTCCTGCATTCCATGAACCCAGATGAAAACCAGCATGTTTTTAATACTATTCTCCCCAACTCCTCATTTAAAACACCCAAAATGGCTATCTTACTGAACACGGGGAAGAAGGACTCTCAAAAATGGTGCCACTCCTATCAGGTGGAATAAATACAATCTCTATCATAAAGAGATGTTTTCACTTAAACCTACGAAGAAATTAAAACTCAACAGTTTAAGGAACGGATTTCTCAAAGAGGTGGCCAAACATCTTGACATCAGCCTCCTCTGCCGTCTCTCCAAGGGGTCGTTTTGCTCTAAATTTCTGATCATTCCATCACTTGCATAGTTCACTGCCTACGGCCACCAACATGTGATATTTTGAAGAAGGGCCTCCCCACCCACCCACCACAGAATGTTAGCCCAAAGCATTACACGGTTACTCACCCACAGTGTCATTAGTGGAGAAAATCAGGGGAAGAATACCCTCCCTCTCATCTGCAGGTAATCACCTTCTGTCCTAAAGCATAAATTTTGATTACCCAGATTATTTTAGCTTTCAGAGTCACACAGGTTATTAGTGGTAATAAAGTCATTCAGCCTTATAAAAATTAAAAAAAAATTTTTTCCAACCACAGTATTTAAGAATCTGACCTCATAGCACATTATCCACCCACTGTGGGAAAGTAATTTTCTCTTTGCTGTCAGTGTGATCCATTTTTTCATTTCTCAGCTACAATTCAAAAAGAAAACAAAGTGATGTGACTGAACTCATGAGGGCACACATGCTTGCAGCCAAGGAATGGGGTTTTTTGTTTGGTTTTGTTTCATTTGTTTTTCCATAGAAAGCTAACTAGCCCACGTGAATGCCAAAATTAAGACCTCATTCACACTGTCCTTAAACCCAACCAAGGTGATCACCTAGTAGAGAGGTGAAATCCTTCCAACTCAGCTAACTTTGTCCTCACCACCTGGATGACTATGGCTTTGAGACATATCTCAAGAATTCTACACTGACTGTCCTAAAGAATCTTATAGAAAACTTTCCTTCCCTCAACTCTCCCTGCTAAAATGTGCATTAAAGTTTATGTTTATTTTTAATACTTGTTCATGTCTAGTACCTGAGCCTTCACAGACCAGTAGGCAAAAGTTACTATTATCAACAAGTGTCTCACATTTCTAGGAAAATGCATGTTGGCATAGCTATGAAACGGCGGTATTCTTTGTGGATCCATGTCTGTCTCTGGAGCGAGGAACCGGGTTTTCAAAGAGCCCCGTGAGACATGCAGAAATCTAAGCAGGCACTTGGAAAAGCAACTGTGTTCTAAAAAGCTACAGAAGTGTATTATAATATGGTTCGGTTTTTTTTTTTTTTTAATTCCACATGCTGAGACTGAGAAACAGGAAACAAAATACTTCTAAATGTTATGAGTAGAAGAATTCTATTTTTTTTCTTTATTTCCTATACGCTCCTATGTTTTCCAAAATATCTGCCACAAACTTGCTATTTTTATAATCACATTTTTTGAAAGCATGTGAAAGAGAAGACTTTTCTTTCCATTCCTGCTGGTCGGAAGCATATATTATCTGAATTTTAGAGTATTTGGTTATGAGAATGATTTCCCCAAAATATATTTGTGGTACATCCAAGAGATAAATTATGTCTACTTTTTTTCTTTTTTTAACATTTCATTTATTTATTTGACAGAGAGAGAGACAGTGAGAGAGGGAACACAAGCAGGGGAAATGAGAGAGGGAGAAGCAGACTTACCACTGAGCAGGAAGCCCGACGTGGGGGCTCCATCCCAGGACCTTGGGATCATGACCTGAACCAAAGGCAGACGCTTAACGACTGAGCCACCCAGGCACCCCTTATATCTGCTTTATATAAAGATTTCTTTTAATTGCAAATTGTTTGCATTTAAAGTCACTAAATCACCACTCTGCTTGAATTCCTCTTTTCTTGGTCATACCTAGTCAAGTATTTAACAAAACAAGAATGCTTAACAAAGAATTACCATATAACGATTGCTTTGGACATCTTATTCAACAGCCTTTGGGGATTGTAGTTTATTTTTCATAATTGAGTAACTCTCTACTTACTACACAGTCTCACCAGATAATACATCCTTGTGCTACTGAGAACAAGTGGGTAATGCTAATATGTTTTCTTCAAGTAATTATGTTAGGAATTTTGCATGGAGGAGTAGAGTCAGAACCAAAAGAAGACAGAGGGAGCTAATCACTGGTTATATATAGCACATACATCAAGGACAAAGGTATGAAAAATGTCGGTTCGGATAAGAAAAACAAGAAGAAGAAATTTTCAGAACTGTTTTGTTTAAAAAAAAAAAAAAAAGTCTATTCAACAGCCGAATTTGAAACAGAGTTTACCAGTTGTTACAGTAAATATATTCAAAGTGAATCATAAAACCACTAATTAGGTTTGAATCACTCAAGTGTACATTTGCTGTGACAACAGTTTTCCCTTTACAGATCATCCGTCTATTTATAAAAGAGCTGAAAATTAACATTTCCTGCTTTTGTCAAACGGACGCATCTTTCAATAGTTCCCAGCAAACATCTGAAGGATTCTTGCATCCTGAGATCATCTGGCCATTATGTTTTCAAGTGTTGTCTCTTTTCAAGAACTGGGTGAGACGCACAGAATAAGTGATTGCAGATTCTTTGTAAAATAGCAACAAGAAGACAACAAAAATACCCGATGTCGGAGAGATCATGGGTTACCATTCATGGCAGATGGGACTCAACATAAATTGACAGTGGAAGTTTTCCTTCTGTTTCGCACATGACTAACCACATGTGAAGCCTGAACCCCAGAGAAATAAAAACACAAGATTGTGTAGCTGTGTTTTGAATACGGGGATTAGTAGTAGATCCAGATTTAAGCAGACTTTTTTCCCCTCTTAATTGAAATAGTTTCTTAAATAACATTGTTTTAAGAGCATGTGCTGGTTCAGATACCAAACACAGCCTAATGCCCACTCCTTTTCACAAGTATTTGCCTCAAAGGGGGACATTTTTCTGGGTAATTTTAATATAGCCTCCCCTAATCAACATCAGTCACCCTGTGAGATGCTGCTGTCGGGAAGGAAGCAGTGTTTTTCTCCAGGCCTGACAGCCGAAAGTGCAAACTAGAGGAAGAATATTCTCATTCTTATGGTGCACTGGGTGCTCTCTACTCTCTGAAAAATAAAAGTGCTGTTCAGGCCCTGAAATTCACTGCACATGAGGGGACATCTTAAGATCTGTAACATAGTCTCAGGTCTTGAAGGAGTAAATAAAGTCATGCTTTGTCATGGGGTTTACCCAGTTCCCCAAGTGGCATACCCACAGTCTACTGCATAAAGGTCAATTATCTAGAAGATATTTCCAACTTATTTTTCTAAGCACGTTCTTGTCTTCAATATTTTCCTCATCTCTTACTCTTTTAAGTCTTCTTTTCCATTTATTTTTTTTTTCTTAAAATCTCTATATGTCCTCATGCTCCCTATAAGCTTTTTGTGACTAATAATACCTCAGGTTGAATTCTTGACAACACATTATTCTGAAATGCCTCAAAATTTATATATTGAACTCACTTTTTAAGAGATAGATGGTCCAACTCTTTTGAACCTACTACTACAGTCATGCCCTGTCATTCCCTACTAATTTTGCCTTCTGCAGCACTCTTTGTACCTTACCATCAAGCCCACGCTGTTCCTCATCTATGAAACATTTTTCACACACCCATGTTCATCCTTCACTGTCAAAATAGCACTCATCTTTCAAGGACTTATTCAAATGACACCTTTTCCCTGTACCTTTCTCCCGAATGTTTTATTTATAATTACACGATGCTTTGTCTAATAAATAGCCCCTTCTCACCTCTTTGACAAGGTCCTACAGACACATGGACAGAGAGGTAAAGAAGAAAAGAGATATGCACCTACCTAGCCAAGTCAACTAAACCAACCTTACTGATCAATGAGATGGTCAATGTCAGAGCTGAAGCACCCTCACAATCAATACCTCTCCCCAGGCACCCATTAGTCAGCATTATACTCTATAGTTCTGGGGCTGCTCTCTTATCACCATAAACATCTTTGAGGGCTTATTTATATTTGTAACTCAGCATTTGGTCAATATTTACTCCTTACTCAAGGCTTAACAAATGTATGTTGACACAGGCTGAATTTTTTAACTCTAGTTTTTCTTGTTTGTTTCTTTTGGGATTTTCTGTTTGTTTGTTTTTGATTCTGGTTTTGGTGTTGGTTTTTTTGGTGGACACAGGAACATTTCACTGCAAGAATGATTACAAACAGTAAAAGAGGCTTTCAAGAGGGTAGATGAACCTCCTCAGTGGAAATCATTTTCAATGGCAATGACCATCCTCATTACTATAATATTTAAGTAATAGCATTGCTGATAAAGGAATTCATTATGGAAGATTCCTTTTTGATTTCCAAAGCAACACAAGTATAAGAATGAAGCTTGAGATGCTATACAGACAAAAATGGTGAGTTTACAAAGGAAAAAATAATTTGGTTAAGCTCTCACAGACTTTGATTCTAAATCTCTCCCCCCAACCAAGACTTTACATTTCACTTAAGAGATGAGTGTCATGACATTCAGCTTTCCTAGACTGAGGTTCAGAGTTGTACTCGTTAATTGAAAAGCAGTCTGTTTAGGAAATTGTCCTCATTCTGATGTTGCTCTTTGAACGATCAGTTTGATCTCATGTTTCACATAGTAGCAATACAAACACAACCAATATTTCTGAGTTTTTAACCATGTAAATTTGAGAAAATAATCTTGAAAATGACAGCTTCTTAATACGTCTTTAGCCAAGCAATCAAACAGACCACCCAAGAAAACTTAATTTTATATAATAAAGCCTGTCCTTCAGAGTTACGTTTTTTAATCAAAGTAACTCAAGAACATGGGGGAAAAAAGCATTATTTTTCTATAGAAACTATGCATATGATTTTCCTATTCAATTACCCCTCTTTCTAAGTACATTTGCTTAAACAGTACCATTCATTCATTCAAAAATTAGTTATTGCCCTTATGGGCACTGCGAGTACATATAACTCAAGATAGTCAACCACACAAAACAGCCAAGTATTGCTCTGGCTTCATTTAAAGAGTTGAGCATTAGACTTCTATATGATTAAAAAAAGAGGCAAATGAGAGGAGGAAGAGGAAGAGGAAAAATTAGGAGGAAAAGAAGTAAAGAGGAGAAGGAAGAGGACACTTGCATGGCTCAATTGGAGGAACATGAGACTCTTGATCTTGAGGTCATAAGTTCAAGCCCCATATAGGAGGAGGTAGAGTTTACTTAAAAAAAAAAGACATAAACAAAAAATGCAGGAGGAGAAGAAATAATAATATTCCAAAGAAGTTATCCATAAAAGAAAAAGTTATCTGTCTTGCTACTGAGCATCACTGATAATTTGTTTTAGAATTTATTAAAGCAACACACACACACACACACACACACACACACACACACACACACACATCTTCTCCCACAGCTTTGTTAAAACTTACATAAAACTACAAAAAATCAAAAATAAAGAAAAAAACCTAAAAAAAACCAAAGGGAAAAAAAATACCATACCTATAGAAGAACAAAGATAAGAATTATATACAACATGTCCTCAAAAGCCAGGCAAGCATGGAGAGTAGAGTGAAATACTTAAAGTGTGAGAGAAAAAAACAACCAATCTAGAATTCTATACCCTACAAACAATTCTTCAAAAATAAAAGAGAAATAAAGACTTTCTTAGACAAACAAAAACTGAAGGAATTTCTTGCCACTAGACCTACCTTGTAAGAAATGTTAAAAGAAGTTATTCAGAGTGAAAGAAAGTAATATAGGTCAAAAATTCAGATCTACATAAAATAAGCAAGAACATCAAAAGAGGAATAAGTGAAAGTAAAATAAACATTCAAGATGTTGATTTTTGGCAGTATGGATGGTCTGAGATGATACTCTTCTAGACAAATGGCATAAAGTATAAATGAAAAAGAAATACATGCATATATGAAAGTAAAATCACTCTAAAAGAATAAAGGGTTGGGTTTTTTTGACAGGATGTTTACCTATGGCTTTCCATTAGACTGAATATAAAAGTGGAAAGAAGTGTTAAATGTCTCTCAAGAGTTAAATTTCCATTAATATGTGAATAATCAGAAAGCATTACGATTACTTGAAACAGACAGAAAAAGACATCAGGGACCTGCTTCCTTAACATGTATCTTGGATTTTTTTATTTTGTTTTCTTGTTGTTTGGCTGGGTACAGTATACTTTACTGATGGTACATGACAAGGTAGGGCTCCCCAAGATCTTCCCTTTTGCAGGGGGTCTGGGATGGAAACTGTGTAGAGGTTGGGAGATTCTCAGTGTGTTGGGGGATGGATTGGGATGAGGTTTCCCCAGCAGCTGAGGGTCTCTCTCTTCCTCTTGCTCTTACTGGACCTGGTGGTCCAGAGGTCTCTTACTCCTTGGAGGCCATGTGGACCATAAGGACAAATTCATTGTCATACCAGGAAATGAGTTTAACAAAGCGGCCATTGAGGGCATTGCCAGTCACAGTATCAAAGGTGGAAGAGTGGGTATCACTGCTAAAGTTGCAGGAGACAACCTAGCCCTCAGTGTACCCCAGGATGCCCTTGAGGGGGTCCCCTGATGCCTGCTTCACAATGCTCTTGATGTCATGTATTTGGCACTTTGGCTAGGCAGCAGGTCAGATCCATGACTGACATGCTGAGGGTGAGCACACAGAAGGCCATGCCAGTGAGCTCCCCATTCAGCTCAAGGATGACCTTGTCTATAGCCTTGGTGACACCAGAAGAAGCAGGAATGATGTTCCGGGCAGCCCCTTTGCCTCACGCCACAGATTCCCAGAGGAGCCACCCACAGTCTTCTGGGCAGCAATGATGGTGAAGACTGTTATAAAAAGTCCCTTCATGACGCCAAAGTTGTCATGAATGACCTTGGGCCAGAGGGGCCAAGCAACTGGTAGCGCAGGAGGCATTGCTGACAATCTTGAGGGAGTTGTCATATTTCTCATGATCCACACCCATCACAAATAAGGGAGCATTAGCAGAAGGGGCAGAGATGATGACCCCCTTGGTCCCACCCTTCAAGTAGGGTCTTTTCCATAGTGGTGAATGCCCTAGTGGACTCTGCAACATTCTCAGCACCAGAATTACCCCATTCGATGTTGGTGGGATCTCACTCCTAGAAGATGGAGATGGCTATCAATTGATAACAAGTTTCCCATTCTCAGCCTTCACTATGCTGTTGAATTTGATGTAGGTAGACTCACACTGGAACATGCAGACCATGTAGTTGAGGTCAATGAATGGATCACGGATGGTGACAATATCCACTTTGGCAGCCCTGGTGCCGAGGCACCCAATATGGCCAAATCTGTTTACTCTGACCTTCACCATCGTGTCTTGGAGACAAAGCTGAGATTGCACTAGAAGATTCATCAGTCTGTCGAATGGGGAGGAGCAGAGACCCCAATTTTGTTGATTATAGTTATACTCAGTGGTGCGCAGGTTAGTATTTAACAACCCTCTTCTGTGGGCCAGTATGAGCTGCTCCCTCTCACTTTTCCCCCTTTAAGACAAAGGTGTTCAGCTTTCACTGTTATCATTTTGCCTATTGTTACCGACAAAGCCAAAGTTTTTCCAACAACATTTTTACCAAGAAAATTTCCAACTTTGATGAACTCCTTACCAAGTGTAATTAAATTAGAAATTAGAAAGTAAGTCAATGATGTTACTCTACTCAAACAGTGGTTAAGTTCCTGGGATTTTAGACGCAGACTGAAATCTGATCAACTCTTAGAAGACATGATTTTGAGCTTGCCAAGTAACCTCTGTAAACCTTTTTCCCACATCTCTAAATTGAATATAATACCAAGCCTGCCTTACTATTGCATAAAAATTAAACTAAATAATCCATATAACAAATATCCAGTAATGACGATATGTGCATAGCACACAGACCAAAAAAAAATCACTCAAATTCCATCAGCTACTCTTATTCTTTGAGAAGAACAAGAGTATTTACAGTTATAAACTTCCAAACTAATAGTCTCTCCCATGTAAAAATGAATTCACTTTCCTGAGTTATTTATAGTGGCACTTTATTTTCAAAAATGAACAAGTACATTTAATTTAAAATTAATAAGATCATTATTGTGTATTCATTAAAATTTCATGTGATTATTGGAAGCATTTATAAGGTATGCTGTGGACTCATTATATAGACAGACAGTAATTAAGCCTTAATAAATGGAATTTGAAATAATCATTTATAAAAAGATATTATTGAATTTGAGACCTCTTATTTTAAAATCTATCTATAATATCTATTTACTAGAGGCAAAGTAAGAAATTATATGTTTTGTGAATATTTAAACAAATAGAATTAATTTTAGGAACAGATGATAAAGGGTAACTTTTCCAGTGAAAGACAATCTGTTGCCTGCCAGAAAACCATAATGCAATCAGGAGATTCTTCTGACTTTCTTCTCTGCATCTTCTCCTTTTTCAATAATCAAGGTCATTACTTAATGATGTCAACAGAGCCTCCCCTTTATTCTTGTAAACACTGACAATAAATGGCAGTTTTGTTCATGTGTTGTCACAAAGGTCAGCATGTAATTGGCATCACTAATAATACCTGTGTGATTTAATTTGATCTGCAGATAATTTCTCTGGTTTTCTTTTTTTTTTTTCCTTGTGCTTTTGCAAGGGAAATGGCAATGTTCAATTCCACTTCTTTAAAACATTTGGTCACTTGAATAGCTAAATCATAAATAAGGCATCATGACTATTTTATTTGCAATTTTTTCCTCCAGCTGCTAGCACAGTGCCGGGAATATAACTAGGGTAGATTTAATAAAGTTTTCTCAAGTAAATGAATGAATGAACTAAAAAAGGAAATAGTGCAAAAATGTCTTTAGAAATTACTAGAATTGTTCAGAGCAGTGCTTTCTGATGTCACATGTGAGCTCCTTTGATTTTTCTTCATAGTACTTCTTATAGTTTGAAAATACATGTATACACATATTTAATTAATTTCTTTAATTAATGACTGCCTCCCCCACTAGATTATTCTACTTACAGTAGTATCCCAACTTCTAGGATAGAACCAAGCACATAGTAGGCACTCAGTAAACACTGATCAAGGAATAAATGCTTCCTGTTTTGGTAGCTCTGTGAATTAGTAGACACCAAAGCTCTATTTAAAGATTCTATGGCCCACTTTATATGATGAGAAAACTGCAATAAAAAGAAGTCTATTTGATAATATTTATTACATGATGGCATATGCCCCCAAGATGTGCAGCTGGCCTTTACACATGGGAAATCTTTAGAGATGGAGTTTCATCTCGTTTTCTCCAAATAACCATAATGTGCAGACCAGCATTTGCATCCCCAAACACTTTTAAAATATGTAATATATCTTCTAAAGTATATAACATATTATAAATTGTACTTTAAATGCTTTATTTCTCTCCAGCCAAATGAGTTCCAGTTATTGGTCCAACTGTTTAATCTTACTTTTGAAGGTGGGACTAGTAATATTACAAAAACAAACAAACATATCTGCTCAGGTCTCTGTGATGACCACAAAGTTGTCTGTGATTTGTGGTCCATATTAAGCTAAAATATATTCAATATATAGCCCTCTATACTGTCAATGTAAACTTTGGGTCTCTTTTTATGCTCCAAGGGAAAATACTCTGGAAAACTCCCCAACCACGAGCTAATAGACTTTTTCACATTTTTACTCTCTCTTCTCAAAGGCGAAATGATTTCAAACTGAACATTAAGGAGTCTCTTATAAAAATGTAAATTAATACAATACAAAGCAACTATAGCAATAATTATTGCTACTAATTATTAAGCGTCTATTATGTTCCTAGCACTACACCAAACACTGAAAGTAAATAACACTGAAAGTAAACCTAAGTCTCATTTTAATGTTTTTCTCAAGATCACATAGGCAATAAGGGGGCACAACTGGTATTTGAACCCAAGTCCATTAGAATACAGCAGAGATTCTCAATCTTGACACTGTTGACATTTTACACCAAGTAGTTCTTAGTGTGAGTGGACTGTCCTGTGCCCCTTCCCAATGAATGCTAGTGAAACCCTTTCCCCATCATGACAAACAAAAACGACGCCAAAATATCCCATGGGGGGGGGTAAAATCTCCCCTCCCTGCCCTTTAATGCCCCACCTATCTCAACCCATCATCCCCACTTCCACTGAGAACCACTCAGGTTCTTTACTATCATTCACTTCCGGCATGAAGGGAGAAGCCTAAGAGTCCAGCATTTAAATTTAACCTATTTTAGTATTTACTAAAATTGTAAAAACCAGTTAAATAGTCATATGACAATTCAACCAAGCAGACTTCTTCCTTAACAAGATATCCTAGATAAACCAAATTTCATGAGGGAAGGTATTAAGTTATTGTGAAACTTATTTTCTTGGGCATTGTTTGGAAATGCTTCAATTTTAGAAAACCAAAGGGGATAAAAAATGGACAAAAACCAGAGTATAGTGAACTTTTCATTTGCAAGTTGCCTATCTTTAAGGAATTCAAGCAGTCTCCTAGAATTAAATTTGAGTGAAAAATGAGAAATAGGATTCCATTTGTTGTTTATTTTCTAGTGATGTTTCTGAAGTGGGGTTTACCCTGAAAGAAGAGTCGCAAATGTTGTTTCTTCAGGTCACACATGGATGAAGGACAGTTAGAAAGCAGGCAGGCAGGGTCAAGCCCCTTCCCACCCCCCAAAGAGGAAACCACCCTTAAAAAAGACTTTAACACCACCTTGGAAAGTGCCCTCCACCCTTTCCTGTGTGATAGATGACAAAAGCCTGATTGGACAATAGGCCCATGGAGGGTTAATCAGATTAAATCAGCCCACCAACAAGCCCGTAAAACCCCTAGACTTAGAAACTCCCATGGTAACCCTCTAGAGTCCCCTTCCTCTTTGGGAGCTTTGTAGAATCATATCACTCAATAAACGTTTCTTTGCTGCCCACAACTCGCCTGGTCTACCTGTTCATTCTTCGAAGTGGCATGACAAAGAACTGCAGGCACCAAAGGAAAAAATCCTGTAACAATATCTTCTATCACTTTTATCTAAAAATCAGAGAATCAAAATTTCAAATGATTTTTCTAAGTGAAGAAATCGATTAAAGTGACACCTTGGAATTTTCAATAGTAATTGCTCCATCTTTAATAAAAAAATTAACTTTGTTTCTCACACACTAAATTACAACTGCTGTGTTTTGGTTTTGCTTTTTTTTTTTTGGCACTCTTGGTTCCAAGTTCCACTCTAGGTATAAAGATGGATAGTACTGCATAGTCATTTACTTTAAACCACAACTCACTCACTCAGTATCAGAGTCAAAGTAAATTTACCTGCTAACAAAAGTCACCAGCTTTTTTGTTCCTAACGAGGACAGTTTATTTATTCTCCTGCTCAGTAAAACAAGTTATATGTAAAAATCATTTATCTTCACAACACCAAAACTGATATAACATTCCTCTAGAGTAAATGAACTTTAAAAATTAAGTATCCCTAACAGTGAGACTTTTGCTTCCAACCATGATGAAGTAACTGGTATTAATAACACTTCTGGGAAAACAACTCCAAAACTGGACAGTATATCTGAGACAAAGATTTTCGAGAATTGAACATGTTGAGAAAAGGAGGACATGTGAAATTGGCTCCACATTTGTTGTAGCTTTCTGCCTACACACACCTTCTTGACAATGCACAGAAAAGTGGCCCCCAAGCACAAAGTGGTGAGAAAGACCATCTGAGTTGAGGAGAAAAGGTGAGAGTCTGGGTCTGTAGAAACAGCTGACTGTATAAGACAGAGGAGCAAAAAAAGAGAAGGAAGCACAAATCCAAGGACCCAGACATCAGCGTGTCAGCTTCCCCCAGGCCCTTGGCTGAGCGCAGGGCTGTGTGTGTAAACAGTGAGATGCCACAGGTGGGAGGTACGGAGATAGACTCCAGCCCCAGCCAAGCCATACGCAGGAATGTCCCCATGCACATTTGCCATCCTGCAGAGATCCCAAAAGTTCACACCTTACGACTCAGCACTACGCCCTATATTGAAGGCCATGGCCAAGGACTAAGGACAAAACGGAAATAAGCCTAAAACAAAGCCCAACAAGTACAAGAGGACCCACTAATAACTGCCTGCAACAAGAAGAAAAAGAGAGAAAAAAACCCCCAACACTCAAAGGAAGACAACATAATCTACTGGCAGGAGGGGTAAGGGATTCATAATGTGTATGAACCTATCAACAAAGCTCAAAAATACAAAAAGTAAAAATGGACAGGATGAAATCCAAAACATTGGTGGACATGTTTCAAATAATCAACATAAAATAAAATAAAGAGTGTAGGTGTTCATTTGAATTTTGATAATTATGTATACCTACCCTCATTATGTCACACATCTACACACAAAAAACAAGATACAGCACATTTTCATCACCCCAAAATTTCCTAATACCCTTTTCCAGTCAAACAGCTACCTCAGTGCCAAACAATCACTCGATATCTTTATCATAGTTTAGTTTTGTCTCTGGAGTTCGTGTAAATAAAATCATATAACATTTACTACTTTCATGTTCAGTTTTGTTTGCATAATGTAATGATTAAACATTAAGATTCAAACACCTTGTTGCCTATATCTGTAGCTTTATTGCTGTATCTACTTTTCCATGGGTGAACATATCACAGTTTATCCATATTCCTTTTGAAAGACATTTGGATTGTATCCAGTTTTTGCCTACTATGAACAAGGCCACTATAAACATTCTTTTACAAGTCTTTCTGTGAATATGTTTTTATTTCTCTTGAAAAATACCTAAGGATGAAATTTCTGGGTCATGGGAGATTTATGTTTAACTTTATAAGAAACTGACAAATTTTGTTCCCAAGTTGTATTGCTTTAATCTTCCATTAAAAAAATGTAGGAGAATTTCAGGAGCTCCACATGTTCACCAATATTGGGCATTTTTAGATAAAGATAGAGTTACAGGCAGAGATACAGGTTATAGACACACTGTTGTTAGATGTATAGGTATCTTTTTTTGCTATTCTAATAAATGTGAACCAGGATCTCACTGTGGTTTGAATTTTTTATTTCCTATTTCCTTGGTGAGAAATGATGATAAACATGTTATTATGTGTTTAATGAATGTTCATATATCATCTTTTGTGAAATGTCTATTCAAGCGATTTGCTCATTTTTAAAATCTGGGACATTCATGTTCCTATTATTGAATTTCAAGTGTTCCTTGTACTTTTTTATGCAAGTCAAATGCATGTGTTCTGTTCTTCCCAGTTTCTGGCTTTAATATTAGACTTTTTTAAATATTAGTTTTACATTTTATATTTATTTCATGATGTCTTTTGATGAAACCCACTTTATCAATAATTTCATTGAAAGTCTGTGCTTTTTATGCATCAAGCAAGAAATTTTTGACTCCACCACACTCACAAAGATACTCTCTCTTCTTTTTCCAGCATAAGTTTTATGGTTCTGTTTTGTTTTTGTTTTTGTTTTTAGATTTTATTCATTTATTTGAGAGAGAGTGAGAGAGAGTATGAGAGGGGAGAAAGTCAGAGGGAGAAGCAGACTCCCCATGGAGCTGGGAGCCCGATGTGGGACTTGATCCCGGGACTCCGGGATCATGACCTGAGCTGAAGGCAGTCGCTTAACCAACTGAGCCACCCAGGTGCCCTATGGTTCTGTTTTAAATTTTCAATAAATTAACCATCACAAATTATTTCATTATTTTATTGAAATACAGTTAACATATTGCATTAGTTTCAGATGTACAATATAATGACTCAACAATTCTAGACATTGCCGAATGTTCATCCAGATAAGGGTATGCTTAATCTCCTTTATCTACTTCAGTCTTCCCTCACCCACACGCTCTTTGGCAACCACCAGTTTGTTCTCTTTATTTAAGAATCTGTTTCTTTGTTTGTCTCTTTTTTATCTTTGTTCATTTGAAAGTTTCTTAAATTCCACGTGAGGGAGATCATATGGCACTTGTCTTTCTCTGACTGACTTATTTCGCTGAGCATGATACTCTCTAGCTCCGTCCATGTTGCTGCCAATGGCAAGATTTCATTCTTTTCTATGGCTGAGTAATATTCCACTGTGTATATATACCATATATTCTTTATCCATTCATCTATGAATGGACACCTGGGTTGCTTCCACAGCTTGGCTTTTGTAGATATGCTACTGTAAACATAGGGGTGCACATATTATTTTGAATTGGTGTCTTCATGGTCTTTGGATAAATACCCAATAGCAGAATTACTGGATCCTATGGTTATTCTACTTTCAAATTTTTGAGGCCTCTCCATACTGATTTCCACATTAGCTGCTCCAATTTACATTCTCAACAGTGTACAAGGGTTTTTTCCGCATCCTTGCCAACACTTATTTCCTGTTCTTTTGATTCAAGGCATTCTGCCAA
This sequence comes from Ailurus styani, assembly GCA_002007465.1. Lineage (NCBI taxonomy): Eukaryota > Metazoa > Chordata > Mammalia > Carnivora > Ailuridae > Ailurus > Ailurus styani. Next base: position 2,536,146 of record LNAC01000110.1, on the reverse strand, counting down.
ACATAACATGATATCTCATTGTGGTTTTGATTTGGATTTCTCTGATGATTAGTGATATTGAGTATCTTTTCATGTGTGTGTTGGTCATCTGTATGACTTTCTGGAAAAACATCTATTCAGATCCTTTGCCCATTTTTTAAACATTTTTTTTATTTTACTTTATTTATTTGAGAGAGAGAGCACAAGTGTGAGGGAGAGGCAGAAGATGAGGGAGATGCAGACTCCTGGCTGAGCAGAGAGCTGTACACATGACTCGATCCCAGGGCCCTGAGATCATGACCTGAGCTGAAAGCAGATGTTTAACCCACTGAGCCACCCATGTACCCCTGCCCATTTTTAAATCAGACTGTTTTGTTTTTTGGTATCGAGTTGTACAAGTTCTTTTTTTTTTTTTAAGTTTTTTTTATTTGAGAGATAGAGAGAGCATGCATGCATATGGTAGGGGGAGGGGCAGAGGGAGAGGAAGAGAGAGAATCTCAAGCAGACTCCCCACCGAGTGCAGATCCCCATGTGGGTCTCAATCCCACAACCCGTGAGATCACAACCTGAGCCAAAATCATGAGTCATCACCCAACCAACTGAGCCACCCAAGTTGTATAAGTTCTTTATATATTTTGAATATTAACCCCTCATCAGATAAATAATTTTCAAATATCTTCTCCCATTCAGTAGATTGTCTTGTTTTGTTGATGGTTTCCTTTGTTGTGCTCAAGATTTTTCTTTTTATGAAGTTCTAATAGCTTGTTTTTGCTTTTATTTCCCTTGTCTGCCTGAGGAGACATATCTAGAAAAATGTTGCTAAAGCTGATGTCAAAGAAATTATTGCTTATGTTTTCTTCTAGGAGTTTTATGTTTTCAGATCTCACATATAGGTCTTTAATCTTTTTTGAGTTTATTTTTGTGTATCATGTCAGAAAGAGGTCCAATTTTATCCTTTTGCATATGGCTGTCCCACATAGATTATTTTTGTGTAAAAATTTGAGATAGAGGTCAAGGCTTCTTTTTCTCATTGATATTCAGGTGTTCCAGTTATGTTTTTGACAGACTCTGCTTTTTCATTGATTTTTTTAAAGATTTTATTTATTTATTTGATATATAGAGAGAGATCACAAGTAGTCTGAGAGGCAGGCAGAGAGAGAGGAGAAAGCAGGCTCCCCACCAAGCAGGGAGCCCGATGCAGACCTTGATCCCAGAACCCTGAGATCATGACCTGAGTGGAAGGCAGAGGCTTTAACCTACTGAGCCACCCAGGCGCCCGCTTTTTCATTGATTTAACTAAACACTTTGATCAAGTATCAATTGGCAATGCGTATACTTGCACACACACTCATATTATTCGATTTCTAGATTTACTTTTCTGTTTCACTGCCTTAATATATCCTATCCTCATTTATATAGAAATGTGCATTTCTATATATTTGTTAAACATACATGGGAATATGTTTATATATCACATACATATATTTTTCTGGACTCCATTCTCTTCTGTTAATTTATTCATCAGAACATACTAATGATGCATTGTCTTATCTCCTGTAGATTTATAGTAAATCTCAAGACCAAGTACAGTTAAGTCCTCCAACTTTGTTCTTTTTTGAGATTGTTTGGGCTATTCTAAGTTGTTTGTGTTTCCATAGACATTTTGGAATCACCTTATTATTTCTTCAAAATAGCCTGCTGGGACTTTGATAGAAATTGGATCTATAAATCAGTTTAGGTACAACAGAGAACTTAACAATTTAACTCCTCCAATTCGCGAAGATGATGTTATATGTTTATTTAGAACTTCTGTAATTTCTCTCAGGTGCATATCATAGTTTTGCCTCTGGGGGTCTTACATATATTTCATTAGGTCTACTCCTTAGGATTTGATGTTTTTAAATACTATTATGATGGTATTGATTTTTAACTTAATTTTCAAATGGTTTGCTGAATGTATATAGAAATGTAATTGATTTATATGTTAATATTATATTCTCGACCTTTCAAAATATAGTTCTGAGTTTAATCATTTTTCTTATAAATATCACAGTTTTCTAGAACCACAATCATGTCATCCTCAAATAATGACAGTTTTATTTCTTGTTTTTCAATCCATATTTTGTTTATCTTATTTTTCTGTACTATTTGAATTGATGTGGATTTCTAGTAAAAGTTGAATAGAAATAGTGAGAATAGATATTTTTGCTTTTTCCCCAAAATTTAAGGGAAAAGGGAAAACATTATCTATGATAATAGCCATAGATTTCTCACAGATGACTTTTACCACTTAAGGCACTTCCCTTCTATTATTTGATGAGAGGTGATGTCTTGAAGCAGTATTGAATTTTGTTATATGCTTTTTTGCATATAATGGAAGATTACATAGATTTTTAAAATTTTATTCTGTTAATGAGATGAATTATAATATTTGATATTCAAATAGCAAATCAACCTCATTGATTCCTGGGATGAACTCATTGGTCATATTGTATTATCCTTCTTATGTGTTACTAGATTTGATTTGCTAATTTTTTAATGAGAATTTTGTGTCTATATTCATAACAGATATTTGTCTGAAATTTTATGTTTTTGTCTATGAGTATTTAGTATTTAGGTTATACTGGCCTTAAAAAAAGAGAGAGAATTATGAGGTCTTCCTCTACTGCTATTTTTCTGAAAGAGCTTGTATATATTGCAATTATATCTTTTAAAAATATTTATTAGAATGCCTGAGGAAAGACATCAACGATGGAGGGTGATGTATGGGAAGGAGAGGGAGTTAGTCTTCAAAAATTCAGCTTCTTGAGTGAGGAAATATGGTACTATTCATATTTTCAATTTCTTTTTTTATTAATTTTGGTAATATCTGTCTTTCAAAAAACTTGCCCATTTATCCAAATTGTAGAATTTATTGGCATAGAGTTATCCATGATATCTTATTGTTTTCATTTTGACCTCTATAATTTATATACCTATACTATTGATACCCTCTTTCTGATTCCTGATATGATAATTTGTGTTTCCTTTTCTCCCCCCCTTGATGAATCTTGCCAGAGATTTAAAATTTGGCACCCATTCATGATAAAACAAAAATCTTTTTATCAAACCAGAAAATAAAGGAACTGCCATAAGCTCATAGAGAGCACCTATTTCTTAAAAACATCTACAGCTACCATTATACTTAATGGAGAAGCAATGAATTCTTTCCCCCTTAATATTGTGAATAACGCCAGGATATTAACTTTCAGCAAGTAAATGTGGCATTGTACTAGAGGTCTTTGAAAACAGTTAAGGCAAAAAACCTAAATGAAAGTTATAAAGATAAAAAAGAAGTAAAACTGTACTTTATCCAAACTTTTGTTGTGGGATCTCGGAGTGGTATATTTATATTAGGGAATACTTCCCATCAACAGAAAAACACAACTGATTATACATACAACATAAGTAAATCTCAAAAAACTTTAAGATGAGCAAAGAGAAGCCAGATACAAGAGTATGTACTATACAATTGCATTTCTGTGAATTTCAAGAAGAAGGAATGTATAGCAAAAGATTTCACAGAAGCAGTTGCTTTCTCTTTTCGGCTGGAGAAACAATAAGGAAATCTGGAGTGATGGGAATGTTTTCCATTTTGATACAGTTATTGGTTATGTGGTCATATGCATTTTCCAGAACTCATTAAACTGTACCATTTAAGATTTATTTCACTGAAAGTAAGTTACACCTCAACAAAAAATATAAAGAAAATGAGCCAAAAGGTCAATAAATCTGGCAAAATGAATCTAAAGCGATAAGAGTCTAGATAGTGGTTAAGATAGTGGTTACACAATGTATGGAATTGGGACATGGGAGAGAAAGGAAGCAGTCTCTCTAGGACTGATCAAGTTCTGTGTCTTAATCTGGGTACTATTTGTGCGAGCTGTTTACTTTGTAAAATTTCAAGTACACCGATGATACTGGCATTTTCTAGTAGGTTCACTATAATTAGCATTTCAAATTTTTGACACTACTCATCACAAAAGGCCTCTCCATCAAGTCCTGGTTAGAAATGCATATACTGTGTCATTGGTACAATGGATGTAAAGAGGTTGCTACCGGGACCACCCTATTGTGCATAATAACCTCCTAGTGGAAACGCTTTCACCTGTTACTATGACAGCATGCTTTGACTATGGCATTCACAGAAGAATAAATCTTTTCAATTTAATCTGTCCAGTCGCTTTGTTATTAAAGATGACAAGGAAGCAGCGGCGAGCATCACCGGAGAAATAACAGCAATATACATCTGTCACATTATAATACAGTGGGATCGGAGATCATTCAGGAGTGTCATAATTGTAATTTCAGAAAACCAAATACTATTTACGTGGTAACATCCACCTGTATCTCTTTAACTTGTGTTTTCAATTTGCTGCCTGTTTACATCTATTCAAAACTTGAAGTGCTGCCTGTCATTAAATACTATGTAAATAAGTTAGGCCTAACAGTGAAGCTAACAGGGAAATTTCAGCATCTGGGGCCAGAAGATTCTATTTTAACAACATGCATATGGTCCTTGAAGCATAGCTCAAGCATTTTGATAGACATGCCAAGATTCAGCGAAGGAGACAGACTTTTACCGCAGATGAAACTATCTCACAGTGAAAGAGAACAGATTAATGGAAGTGTCAGGTTCTTTGGTTGCAATCTACAGAAACCTGTTCTGGCTAACACATGCCAAAAAAGAGAATTCATCATAAATGGATTTGGGAATTGCTCATTGGATTAAGATGAGGAAGGACAACAAGGTATCTGTGAGGCCTTGAGAAGGGGCACTGAGGGAAATGTATATTAGAAACCGCTTGGTCCCACCTTACATCCTCTTGGGTCAACATTTTATTCCAGCCGTTGCTACAGAATACAACTACACAGGTATAAATAACAGCCCCTTCCATACGGGGGCTTCTCTGCTCCATAGTATGTATGTGAGAGCTCACTCAGGCACAGACACAAAAACGTGGAGATGTGAAGGAGTAGCAACGCATATGTAATTAGTGGGACACGAGCTGCTGGAAAAATATTACGCTCTTCCATCCTCCAACTGGGTAATTTTAAGCCGCCTTTCACATGGCTCCACAATACGGTCCCTAGCAAGATTAAATCTCAATCGCTAGGGCAATGACCCGCTAGAAGCAGCAGCTCTGACTGAACTCTCCCTCCTTCCCTGTTTACCCTCTCTGTCCTCTGCAACTTTTGCTTAGAACCACCTCCCAAGACATACTTCCTGCCTACAAGCCCTGTGCCAGGCTCCACTCTTTCAGGGAAATCTCAGCTAAAACAAAAGTTATATGCAGGGCCCTGTGGCTACCACAGGAGATACATTTCAAATCTCTTCAGTCGTTTTTGTTCCACTGCTCATGATTCAAATCATGAGAGAGAGCACACATTTGGCAAGCTTGGGTCCTACATCCACCCCACACCTATGAAGGCTAAGGCACAACAGACAGTTACTCAGAAAGGAAGAGGTGATTTGTAGAAAGAGAGAGAGAGAGAGAGAGAGAGAGAGAGGGAGGGAGAGATAAAGGAAGAGAAATTAAGAAAGAAGAGAAAAGTTGCCCTTCCGGTATCTTTCTGTGTGTCCAAAACTTTGCATTAAAAACCTGAGAAGCAAACTCCGTAGAATGAAATTATTTAAATTATATTCCTAACTTAATAGCACATATAACATCATATTTACAATGAATTTACTTCAATAAGTGTTTGAAATTACAGGTCACTTATACTTGTGGTCCTTGATTAAAAATTTATCTAGAATCTGAAGATGTTTGGTTAGAACCTCTTATCCTACTCACTCTTTTACAAAGCCGGGACACACACTACCACCAGAAAGGAACCAAGCTTTCCATACAAGATGGGGGAAGCACATTCCACTGTACTAATCTCACTAATGACAACTAAACATTCTAAATAAAAATATATGGAGCAACTACCAGAGGACTGTGAGGGGGAGATGAGGCCACTCGCTAAAGACCCACACCTTAAAGGAACAATGTGATGGTGAGTGCCCTGGTTTGGTTTGGTTTTGTCTCCCATATTTCTTGGCCTTGACACTAGAACAGCTTACAACTTACGACCTGAAACACAAAGCAATAAAAGATGCAAAAATTAAATACGGGATTGCCTTTGCTAGCCAAAGCATGGGGAAGAAGGCACTTCCTCAGGACAGAGCCATTGAACTCTATGTCCCCTACTGCAGCACACACCTCAAAAGAAACTGCCGGCCCCTCTTCCCATCAGGCATTGCAGTGACTGGAGAGCAGAGCCGAGTCAAACACCCCACGTTGCACTAATCAAGCAGAGGGCGCAGTATGCCCCTTCTCCCTGCCCCTCCCTGGGTGCTGGGGATACTATGGCATAGAACCATGTCAACAAGCCCCACTATAAAGTAATAACTAACAAAAAGGCTGAGCCCTGTCCCCCACCCCAATAGCCCATCTTACTCCACATGAATATAAACAGCCCCAGCATCCCTCCTTTTTCCACATCAGGCACTACAAATACTAAGGAAGGAACCCCATCTATAGTCCCTGCTCTGCACCAAGGAAACATCGGTCAAGAAGAGGCACTCCCCTTCTGCCCAGTCAGAATGGGGGAGATTGGGAGACCGGTAAAGGAGAGCAGCAGGCTGGGAAAAGAGATTCTTCTATCAGCATAAACTCAAAATCACACCTCCAAGCAGCCCATGTGTGAAACTGGTTAGCAACAATACAGCAAAAGTTTGGAGAAGTTGGGGCGCCTGGGTGGCTCAGTCATTGAGTGTCTGCCTTGGGCTCAGGTCATGATCCCAGGGTCCTGGGATAGAGCCCCGCATCGGAATCCCTGCTCGGCAGGAAGCCTGCTTCTCCCTCTCCCGCTCCCCCTGCTGGTGTTCCCTCTCCCTCACTGTGTCTCTCTGTCAAATAAATAAATAAATAAAATCCTAAAAAAAAAAAAAGTTTGGAGAAGTGAACTGTGGGGCAGGATAGCACTCAGGTTAAACTGGCCTCAGCAGCACAAGCAGAATAATCTAATACTGCAAAAGTTTCAAAACTAAATTGACACTGGAACTACAATCCACCTACAAAAATGGGCCAAGTCTTGCTTTCTGAACCTAAACAGGTCTGCTGCCTGGTAAAACAGAAGAATTAAATAGCATCCATTAATAGCATCACAACCTAATACTTTAAAAGCCCAGAATGCAATCCAAAATTATGTGTCATGCCAAGAAGCAATAAATTCTTAATTCAAATGAGAAAGGATTATCAACAGATGCCAACATCAAGATAATCCAAATGCTGGAATTATCTGACAAGAATTTTAAAGCAGTTATTGTAAAAATGCTCCAACAAGAAATTACAAACACTCTTGAAACAAAAAGGAAAATAGAAAGCTCCAGCAAAGAAACAGAAGATAGAACAAAGAGACAAATAAAAATTTTAGAACTAAAAATAGAGTAACTGAAACTGAAAAACTCCCTAGACTGGCTCAGGAGCAGAATGGAGATAATGGGGGGGGTGGAGAGTCAGTAAACATAAAGATCAGTAGAAATAATCCAGTCTGAACAAGGAGAAAATGTAATAAAAATATAATGTACAGAGCCTCAGGAATAGTGGGGCAATAATAAAAGATCTACCACTTGTGTCACTGAGGTCCCAGAAGGAAATAAGGAAGAGGTTGTGGTTAAAAAAAATATTTGAAGAAATAGTAGCTGAAATGTTCTTAGATTTGAAAAATGACATAAGTCTATAAAAAAAAAACAGCCATAAACAGGATAAGTGCAAAGAAATGTAATTCTCTGATATGTCATAATCAAAATTCTGAAAACTAAAAAAAAAAAAAGTGAAAACAGCAAGGGAGAAACAATATGTTACTTATAAGAAAGCAACAATTCAAATCCCCAAGTATTTCCCTTTTTTTAAAAGAAGATTTTATTTATTTATTTATTCGACAGAGAGAGAGATCACAAGTAGGCTGAGAGGTAGGCAGAGAGAGGAGAAAGCAGGCTCCCTGCTGAGCAGAGAGCCTGATGCTGTACTCGATCCCAGGACCCTGAGATCCCAGACCTTGAGCCAAAGGCAGAGGCTTTTAGCCACTGAGCCACCCAGGCACCCATCCCCAAATATTTCTAACCAGAAGAAACAGAAGCTAAAAAGGAGTTGCCCAACATTTTTTAACTGCTGAAGTAAAAGAACTATCAACCCAGATTCCTACATCCAGTGGAAATATACAGGGAGTTTCACAAAGAAGGAGAGGAGGCCAGGGAGGAGGAAGGGGAAGAGGACGGAAGAAGGAAGGGAGGGAGGGAGGGAGGAAAGGAGGGAGGAAGGGAGGAAAGAAGGGTCATATATTTGGCTTTGCTTAAAAAATCTCAACACGTGGCCATCAGGGCCTGAATTCTCACGGTGCAAAACAGTGGTCTTGAGGCAGAGAGAGCTGCTCCCCTTGGATGAACACACACGTTCCCTATATACTCCATTAACCAGAACATCCATCGATAGGTACTATTTCAGCCATCTATTCTACTTACCTGGCTGTTGGAGGCATTAGGTTTATGAAATCCAGACTATTAGCTCTAAAGTTTTCTAGAGACTCTATTAAAAGCTATTTATAACCAGAAAGGAACCCATACAAGTAATTTTGCATTTACTTTCTAAGGTCATCAACCCACATGTTCCTAAGATTCTCCAGACTCCGCTTTCAAAACCCTGACTTCAAACAACTAGTGTACTATTCTCTTCCCATTGAGATCATTTTTGTGTTAGTGTTATGTAGGAATGGCTCTTGGGCACCTGGGTGGCTCAGTGGGTTAAAGCCTCTGCCTTCAGCTCAGGTCATGATCTCAGGGTCCTAGGATCGAGGCCCGCATGGGGCTCTCTGCTTGGTAGGGAGCCTGCTTCCTCCTCTCTCTCTGCCTGCCTCTCTGCCTACTTGTGATCTCTCTCTCTGTCAATAAATAAATAAATAAATCTTTTTAAAAAAAAAAAAGAATGTCCCTTATATTATCATACGTGTTTGCTGCATTATGTAGGAATATTCAATTCTGCTATAGAGAATAAGATAAATAAGGAAGATAAATGAAACTAAATATAAAAGCAAGTACCTTGTAAAACATACTAGACATAGACAAAACAGAGCTTACGCAGGAAGGAGTAGAAGGACCAAGTAGCTACCTAAATATCCATAAGGCACCCAACGGTTTCTGGAACATAATTTATAGAATGAATGAATGGATGGATGGATGAATGAATTGTAATTTCTTGTCAGATAATTCCAGCATTTGGATTATCTCGATGTTGGCATCTGTTGATAATCCTTTCTCATTTGAATTGGGAATTTATTGCTTCTTGGTAGGACACATAATTTTGGATTGCATTCCAGTTTCTTCAGTATATTAGACCTCTTCTTCTATCTCTAATATATTACTATTTTTTCCTTATTCATTAGTGCAATGCTACCAGATAATAAATTTATTGGCCATAAGAGCCCTCAATTATGTGCACATGGCAAAAGTTAGTATGTATCTGAAAGCTCTGTCACATATAAAGCAGTGGATTCTCAGACTCAAGGGCACAAGGCAGTTACCTTGGAAACCTATTTAAAATGCAGATATCGAGGAGCCACTCTCAGAAGTTTTGATTCAATAATTGACAGATGGGATATAGAAAAGGGCATTTTTTTACCCAAACGACCACTACTCTTGATGTAGGGGCTTCATTGACAACATATCAAAAGCTACTCACTAGGGTATGTGGGAAGGCTAGGGTTCTCTCTTATTATGAACATTATAAAATAGATTAAAATAAACATCAGAACAGCCTGAAAGACATTGAGGGAAAGGTGGACCCAGCTCCTCCCCTTTAAGGTGCTATGATTTGGGGGACAGGGAGGTAGAGATGGAGAATGTACTGCTGTCTGTATATGAAAGAGAGAGAGAGCAACCACTGCAGAGAAAGAGTACCAGGGTATTTTTCGCCTTTTCCTTATTTTTTTTTTTTACCAGTTGGTAGAGCTTCTGCCCAGCCACCTGCCCCCTTGTTATCATTGTCCATGGCCAGAAGATGGGGAGAAGCAAAACCCGTAACTTAGTTCCCGGAGCAACTGCTCCATTTTGTCACCCCAAGGGTTCGATGATTCTGCTTCTTTTTTGATTTCATAATACTCATTCTTTCAACAGGCATTTACTGCCTGCCTAATTAAACTTAAGATCCAATGTAAAATTTTCAATTAATATTTAGATTTTTTTTTCAAGAATTACCTTCAGATAGCCACAGACTGAGGATGCACATTAAGATCGTTAGATGGGTGAAGGCTTGAAAAGATAGGAAGGCTTTTCAAGTTGAGCAATTCTTTTATGTGTGGGCTCACAGCAATTGAAACAAGTAGCCTGTTGGATTTTCTTCACTTCTGTTTTACTTTATGAAAATGTTGTGTAGTGCTTTTCAACCCTGCTACCACCTAACAATGAGTTCAAATTCACTTACATATTCCAGTCCCCAACTTCCTCAAAAATTGCCAGTCTAAATATTCAATTTCTGGAACACGTAATGGACAATTTGGAATTCGGCATGAAAAATGTAATAAGGCAATGTATCAGTCTCAGAAAGAACTCTTATGTATCTGGAAAATGTTTATTTACTGTTCTGTTGAATCTGCATGAAGTTGGATGAGAATTCCAAGCTTTTTAAAATGCAAAGAAATCCACAACTAATCGAAAGTACCATAAACGTTTGTATGCTAAGTAAAGGCAACTGTCTTCTTGCAACAAGCTCTTGTTTTTCCCAATTCAAAACAGCAGTTTGCAAAGAAACAAACGATAAAACAGATGGAGCATTTACTGCCTCTTCCTTCCCTGACATGATATGACCAAGGAAATAAGAGCAGAGCTCAGTACTAAGGCTCATTAAAATAGCAATAGAAATACAGAAGAGATGTAATTCTCCATTAACTGGCTGGACCTTACTTGAATAACATAGGTGATGCCTCCAGTATTTTGATTTTCCACCCAGTAAGAGAGTATACAAAAAGAAAGGTAAAAATTGTAGTATTATTTAATGCTGTCCTGAGCCAGACCCAGGCAGCCTTACAAAAAACAAATAAATCACTGATCTAATACAATAAATTGGCTTCGGGCTATAATGGGTAATGCAAAGGAAACGCCCTCACCAGGAAATACTAGCCTCCTACCTTATATGAATCATTCAAAAACAATTATACACTGACGTAACCCCTTCAAGGTTTGGTCAATGTTTTTACCTTGGTTTCATACTACTTTTCTTCTTTTATATTTAGATAAAAGCTAGGGGAAAAATGGTAAGTTTCTTTTAAATTTGCTACCAATATATGACATGAGAAGCATTTGCCTGATTTCACTATCGATTCCTTAATGAAGTTACTATCATCCTCGTTGTGTGAGAGTTTTATCCCACAAGAAGGGGTATTTGTCTTTTCAAATGTCTAAAGGCCACAATTCAGAATCTTTATTAAAGGATTTTTTACTTTGTAAGACACTTTCAGATTATTTTATATTAAAAGAATTTATATGTAAATTCTTTAGTCACTAGAGGCCTCTCTGACTGAGTTGTGTAACATCTGACCAAAACCTTTAACAACTTCTTTTTAAAAATGTCATTCTACAGAAGGAAATAAAGAGCCTTATGAGAAGACTGGATATTATAGGATTCTTATCTGAAGAAAGTTAATCCTGTTACACAAAAGATCTCCAGAAAAAAATATATTTTAGTGTTGTCGACAAGACAGCTACCTGCCCCGTCATCCTACACTGAAGCACACCCAAACACACCCATGTGGCTTTTAGTCTCTCAAGATTAAGAATTCACGGAAAAGGGGCGCCTGGGTGATTCAGTCAGTTAAGTGTCTGCCTTCGGCTCAGGTTATTATCCCAGGGTCCTGGCACTGAGTCCCGAATCAGGTTCCCTGCTCAGCGGGGAGCCTGTTTCTCCCCATCCCTCTGCCTCCCACTCTGCCTACTTGTGCTCTCTCTCTGTGTCAAATAAATAAACGAAATCTGAAAGAAAGAAAGAAAGAAAGAAAGAAAGAAAGAAAGAAAGGAAGGAAGGAAGGAAGGAAGAGAGAGAAAGAAAGAAAGGAAAAGAAAAGAAAAGAAAAGAAAAGAAAAGAAAAGAAAAGAAAAGAAAGAAGGAAGGAGGAAAGAAATTCATGGAAAAGTTCACTACACATGTGAAGGAACCTCCCTCGTGAAAGTAAACAAAGCAACAAAAAGAACTAAGAGAAAACAGATAAGTCAGGAAGGGGATGAAATTCATTCATATATCAAGACGTACAATGTGGAGGCTGCCAGCTGCCCAGCCCACATCACAAATCTATACTAAAATCAGGCTGTACTTATGGGAAAACCGTGCCAATGAAACCTCACATACACCAAGCACAGTCCTCTGACTCAGCTCTTCCAAGCTTACCTTACCCTGGAAAATAAGACTGCTAGGCTTGTCAGGAAAACCTTGATCTCTTAGCCCATCAGGCCCTGTTTCCATATTGCCTCTTCTAACATTCTAGAAAACTCAATCTTGCCCCAAATCTCTTGGGAACAGTGTTTCTCTGCCTGTGAGGCCCTGTAGGCCCCCAAACCAGGGACTATTTTCCCTTAAATAAAGGGCATCAAGCTCATTACTAAAATGTTTTAGTTTTGTCATTGGCAGTTTTGGCAGCCCAGATGGGACCAAAGACAGCTGCTGAAGATTCCAGGGATGGTTCTTATATGCAGGTGAAGGTGCCCCCATAGTCCTGTTGGTCGGCTGCCTCTTCTGGTTCACTCCCAGATCCTTGGTAAGGTTCTCTCACATGAAGCTCAGCTTATTTTGACTTCTTCAAGTTTGCTGGTCCTGATCCTTCCTGGTGGAAAACTGGGGTGTAAGAGGGCCCAGATTTTTCTGGGTGAGACTCAGTGGGCTGCAACATGTGGGTCTGTGACCAACCTCATCTACAAAGTAAACATCTCTGGGCAGTCCTGACAGGCCTCAATAGCTGTGTGCAGGCATCTAGAACCAGTTAAGTCTGATTGAATTAGGGAGGACTATTTTAGCAAGGGAAAATAATGGGTATGCCTCAATCTAAGAAAACAAGATGGCAGCCATTAGAGGACTTACAAAGCCTCAAGGTAGTCCATAGCATAAACTTCTTGGGTACTTAGGGAAATGAATTAAGATAAGAAACTTGGACTATTTAGACCAGTGCCACATCAAAATCTAAGTAGGCACAATTCAGACTCTTAAAAGCCATTAGGATGGCTTTTAACCATCATACCACAATAAAGAAATCTTCTCATAAAAGAAATAGATCTATTTCTTATGAGACTCCCAAAAACCAAAGCCACAAAATTAATGGGATGGTCTGAGCACTTAAAAGTAGTTAAAGTACTGCCCACCTAACTCCGAGACACCCCTGCTAGGCTAAGTTGGTTATGGAATGGGTTAGAGTGATATTACATGACCTATCAATCTCAAGAAAATATTTATGCAATGAGGCACACTGTAAAACACAAAATCCTCAACTCCCTTAGGAATTAATTTGATTCCAAGAGACCCATGGCTTAGCTAAAGAAATGGAATCCTTGGGCGCCTGGGTGGCTCAGTGGGTTAAAGCCTCTGCCTTTGGCTCAGGTCATGCATGATCTCAGGGTCCTGGGATCAAGCCCCACATTGGGCTCTCTGCTCAGCAGAGAGCCTGCTTCCTCCTCTCTCTGCCTGCCTCTCTGCCTACTTGTGATCTCTCTCTCTCTCTGTGTCAAATAAATAAATAAGATATTAGAAAGAAAGAAAGAAAGAAAGAAAGAAAGAAAGAAAGAAAGAAAGAAAGAAAGAAAGAAAGAAAGAAAGAAAAAGAAATGGAATCCTTGAGTTTCAAAGAATTAAGTGTGCCAATTCCCAGCATCTTATTTTATGTCTACAAACTGTGATCCTGGAGGCTGTAGGTATTTACAAAAATGGCAAAATCTTACTAAGAAAACCTAGAATTATAGTGGCCACTATGGGGAATGTTCCAATTTGATAAGATTGATCACTTACAAAGTGACTGAAAGCAAATGTTCCCAAATCAAACATACAGAATAGGATATCTATTTTCATTGGCATGCAGGACCCTCCAAAAGGCTGTAAATCGTGAAAGCATTTTCATTGAAAGATTCACCACAGAAGGCAAATGAAATATTAAAAACTTAGAGGTACATGAAATAAAAAAGACTATAAGACTGATGTGACTCTGATTACTCCCGTCTGCCCCCCTTTACTCCTACTAAGAGTACTTAGTCTACTGATCCTCTGTTTGAACTGTTTTTCCACTCTGAAGAGATCACGAGACCATAAGCCAAAGTCCACCAAATTAGTGGACTTACAGACACCCCTGTATAAGCCCCTTCCAGGATTGATAAAGCTGAAGGACTCTCCTTTAAACTGCTACCAGTTATTCCCTTATATAGCCAAAATGAAATTAAAATTAATGGAAAACATAGGCAAATTCTGGGAGATACTAGAAATTCTGGGAGATACTTAAAATCTCACTTGCTCAGGGCCTTGTAGATGGGATCCTGGAAAAATGGGCAGAAGGCAGCAAAGGGTGAGGATTCTTTTTTTTTTTTTTTTTTTGTAAAGATTTTATTTATTTATTTGACAGAGAGAGACGGAGAGATCACAAGTAGGCAGAGAGGCAGGCAGAGAGAGGAGGAAGCAGGCTCCCCACTGAGCAGGGAGCCCGATGCAGGGCTCGATCCCAGGACCCTGAGATCATGACCTGAGCCGAAGGCAGAGGCTTTAACCCCCTGAGCCAAGGGGTGACGATTCTTAACAGAGTCATCTCTCCCACATCACTGTCCATAGTGTCCAATTGAGAGAGGAAGATAAAATGTCACATGGTTCCTTCCTTTCCAGATCTAAGCCCATCAGTTTTTTCCATTCTTTTTCTCCCAAGGACAGCAACTGCCTTCCAGTTTGTCTCATTTTGTGTCCTGAGAACTTAGCTTGGCAACCATCAGGTTGGGGGTCCCCAAAATATGGCTGGACAGAAACGTGGTTTGAGCCCCATTTGTAGTCACTACATTTGGCCAGACTATGTGAGCTCACATCAAAAAAATGGAGTAGTTGGATTAATTAATTTTAAGCATCCCTTTCATCTTTAAAATTATTTAATCAGATGAATTTGAGTGATTTCCCATAGTCCAATTATTAAGATCAACCCAGCAGCCTAAAATGTTGAATTGGACAGAAACTCTAGTTCAAACAAGCTTAAGAAGAAGAAAAAAATTTCTGATTCCCTTAATTGAGAAGGCCAGAAACAATGTTGGCTCCATACATGATTGGCTTCAGAGGTCCAGCGATGTCATTAGAACTTGGTTTCTCTCCAGCTCTTGACATTATCTTCCACTCAGTTGGCTTCTTTCTCTGGTTTATATAATGGCTCCTGATAGTTCCAGGATCGTAATCTCCCAAGATTATCTCCAACTGGGCTATTTTGGCTGCTACATAGAACCCTGAATCACTACAGCCCAAGGCTGACGCTCAGCCCTGATTGAATTGTGGCTTGCACCCCCACTGCAAAATTTCTGTATTTTTGGCTGAGAGCATTTTAACTAACATAGATTTTGATAGCAGGAAATGAGGTGCTATAGAAAACACACTAGTTTAGGGCGCCTGGGTGGCTCAGTGGGTTAAAGCCGCTGCCTTCGGCTCAGGTCATGATCCCAGGGTCCTGGGATCGAGGCCCACATCGGGCTCTCTGCTCAGCAGGGAGCCTGCTTCCTCCTCTCTCCTCTCTCTCTGCCTGCCTCTCTGCCTACTTGTGATCTCTCTCTCTGTGTCAAATTAATAAATAAAATCTTTAAAAAAAAAAAGAAAACACACTAGTTTAATAGAAGATGAAGGGTAAAGAACAGAGAAGACCCTACTATTTACTCTACTATTACTTTTTGGCAATTTTATCACACCATTTTGAAGGTGTAAGTTAAACAATGGTCTCTACTGTGTTGAAACTCAGACAATGTGCCTACCAGGTCCACAGCAATGAGGGACTCGGTAAGAAATGTGTTTATTTTTAACATCTTTCTAGGAAATCAATGATATCTTACAGGAAAGAGACCAACAGGCTGAATATGGCCCACAATAAACACAGAAGGAAGAAAAACAAACAGCTTCATTAAGAAGGGCCCTTTCTATATTCCAAAATCATGGAATTTTATAGGCTGGAAAAATTGAATTAACTACCTTAAATATAAGTGCTGGTAAAGATTGGGAGGCACGTGATTTGGAAGAATGTAAGACTGAAGCATAAGAAAAATACGAGATTCCAACAATTCCTTTTGAGTATTCTCTGCCTGAGAAAGAATACAACATATTGCTGTCCATTAACCCAAGGCTATGGCCTCAAATCTCTTCCAAGGACAAGACAAACATAGATTGGAGGCATTAAACTAAGATTCTAGGAAACAGAGACTTGTTGCTAGGACTCCAAAGTCCCACACTCAAAAACCACAACGCAGGGGGCGCCTGGGTGTCTCAGATGGTTAAGTGTCTGCCTTCCGCTCAGGTCATGATCCCAGCTTCCTGGGATCCAACCCTGCATCGGGCTCCCTGCTCAGTGGTGAGTCTGCTTCTCCCTCTCCCTCTGCTTCTCCCCCTGCTTGTGTGCTCTCTCTGCCTCTCTCTCTCAAATGAATAAATAAAATTGTAAACAAAAACCAAAAACCAAAAAACACAACCACACTAAAATTTCCCGGTATGGCATTGCACAGTGAAAATTACTGAGCTGGCCTATCAAGAGCTACGACTTAAATCTTAAATCCCTTTGACACACACTTACATGGAGTGAGTCACCTAAAGTTGGGCAGCCCCGCAAAGGGCATCATACCCAATGTTCAGCTCAGATGAAAGACAATGAAAAGAGTGATCTTCCTGGGGCACAACATAGAGTGATAGAAGAGGACTGACAAGTGAGTTTATTGAGGAGAGGAGAGTAAGAGGCTGCTGTATGTAACAACAGAAGTCACCACACTCCCAGGTCAGGAGGCTCTCACCATTCCCAATCAGCAGGCTGTGGTTTACGCTGGGTACTAGTGAGCTGTGTGTGCTGCGGTCCTTTTCCAAATAGAATTTTCATTGTGCTTATCCTGTTCTTTCTCCACTACTTTATACTGAACGTACTGAAGATCGATAATAACCATGTTTTAGCAATAATCCAATGAGAAGCTACATCTAGAGGGGATGGAAGAACCAGCAACTCAACCACAGCCTAGGAATCGAAACTGTGGAGACTTCGAGCTGTCCCATTTCGGGGGAGGCTGACTGGAGTCCCTGCTGGTGGCATTTTCAGGGTGCATATTTATTTGAGGAGGAGCTAAGTTTGAATGTTGAGCAGTTAAGAGGGAGAACTATATTTAACATTTGTTTAAATCTTCCACATCCATCCCAATCTTTCCCCATTATATAATAGCAGTAGAGCTTGATTATTGACCCTGTTTCAGAAATAATTCCTGAATTGTCCAAGTCAATTAAGGTAATCTCTTCTCCTTTGCTGGTGATTAGTTCAAAACCCAGCATCAAGCCAATCAGCAAATTCCTCTTGTGCCAATGATTTAGGATGAGAATGTGACCTAAGTTGTGTCCATGGAGTAAAGGTACAGATTTATGTTGACTTTTTGGTAGAAAGTTGTTTACTTTCCCGCTGGACATGAACAGGAAGTCAATGGGATGAAACAAATACAAAAGACGATAGAGTAAAAATAGGAAAAGTATATCTGACATCCTCATTGAGTCCTAGAACAACTAATCTTGCAATCTTTTAGAACTGGAAATCTGGGATTTCCAGTTATACAAGATTAAAAATGTTATTGTTTAGTCATATTTTTCTTACTTACAGCCCCAAACGCCCTGACTAATATGCTGTTTCTATGCTCATGACACCCTGTATCAGTTAGGAACTGCAGTCAGCTGCAAGGGACAGAAACCTGACTAATGCTAACTTAAACACATGAGAAGTTTGGCTGCTCTCCTGGGGATATATAGTCGTGGGCTGATACTGTAACTACATCACAGTCTTGCTCAATCATTTTGTCCAGCCTTCTTTAACGGGTACTTGCCACTTTTTTTTTTAAGATTTTATTTATTTATTTGACAGAGAGAGACACAGTGAGAGAGGGAACACAAACAGGGGGTGGGGTGGGGGTGGGAGAAGGAGAAGCAGGTTTCCGGCTGAGCAGGGAGCCTGATGTGGGGCTCGACCTGAGTGGAAGGCAGACGCTCCACGACTGAGCCACCTAGGCACCCCTACTTGCCACCTTATTATCAGAAGTTAGCTGTGTTTGCATTCCAATCAGGAAGAAAGGAAAAGGCAAAGAACAAAAGGCCAATGAATCCGCTGCTCTTTTAAATAGTTTTTATCTGCCTCACAACAATGGCCACATATATTTTATTGGGGAGACCTGCTGTGTGACTGTCGTCTGTGCCAGGGGAAGTGGGGAATACAGTTTTCACAGCTGGATGCGTTTCCACTGTCAAACAAGTAAGAACTATATTCATAAGATAGAAGAAAAGATTGCCATTAGGTAGGCAAACCGACCATCAGCACCACATTGCCAAATTCATGTCTATGGCTCAGACCTTACCTCCAGTCTCTTGACTCAGATAACCAACACGTAATTTAAAATCTCCATACTTGTGGATCCCAGACACCTCAAGCTGAATATGTATAAAAACGAAGCTAGGAATGTCCACACACAATCCGTCCCTCTAGGATGGTTATATTTTTGTTTGTTTATTTTTTATTTTTTCTGTTTTTTTCATGGGGGGAGGCTGACTGGGTTGGTTTTGATCTGCATTTGATAAATACATGCATTCGATAAATGCATGTATAAACCCCTCCCCTCCCCTGCTTTGAGGGGTATCAAACTGCCTTAGCTCTGATGACAGTTAATTTTATGTGTCAGCTTGACTGGGCAATAAGGTGCCCAGACATTTGGTCAAACATCATTCTGAGTGCTTCTGTGAGAGTATTTGTAGATGAGATTAACATGTGAATTTAAAGACTAAATAAAGGAGGCTGTACCCCCTAATGAGGGTGGGACTTGTCCAAATCAATTGGAGATCTGCATAGAACAGAAAGTCAGAGTAAGAAGGAACTCCTCTTGCTGGATGCTTGAGCTGGGACATCAGTCTTCTGCCCTTAGACTACAACTTTTACATCACCAGCTCTCCTCAGTCTCTGGCTTGCTGACCCCAGAACTTGGTATTTCTCAGCCTCCATAGTTAAATGAACCCATTCCTTAAAATCAATCTCTACTTCCCCTCCCACCATCCTCCCCCTCCATATATATGGTTCTCTGGAGAACCCTCCTCAAGTCATTGCCATCTCAATGAATGGTACCACCTCTTAGTCACTGAATGGCCCTACCATTTACCTAAGTGTACCTACAGAAACCTAAAAATCATTCTTCATTCAATTTTAACACATCTCCTCCATGTACTGAATTTATCACCAGCATTTCCTTTGGTGTATTTGAAATCAATCCGCTTCTCTCCATCTCCAACACCACCACTTGAGCAAAGTCACTGGATTCTGGAAATTTCTAACTGGCTCCCCTGTTTCCACTCAGTCCTTTCCAGTGCGATTTGTATGTAGCTTTTAGAATGATCTTTGAAACTATAAATCAGATGTCACTCTCCAGCTCAAAACCCTCCAACCACTTACTGTTGCAATTTATCGTACCATGGTCCATGAGGTCTCATAATGTGGCTCACCTACACCTCTCCAACTTCATCGCTTTCCCTCCTTGCTTGCGTGAAATCCTATCAGTCTTCTCTCTGTTCCTGATATATACCAAGCCCTTTCCCCCTCTGCAATTTTGTACTATCTGAACGATCGACCTTTCCCTTTCCGTGTGGCTAGTTTATTCTCATCACTGAGGTCTCCCCGAGTTGACTTTGCCATCCCCTCCAAGTAATTTTTCATCATTTAATCAAATAGCTCCCTTCGTAATGGTTAATCATAATCTATAATCCCAATCTGTAATTACTTTTCGTTTACTGTGTCTCATGCCCCAGTGCTTTATCAGGACAAGGAATCAGTCTTTAGAGTTAGTTGATACTTCCAAGTTCAAGCACAATACTAGTTCTTAATGCTCAAAACATTTACTGAGTGATTTCATTAATTCATTCAACAAATATTTATTGAGGTCTTAGAAGGAATTGTTCCAGGTACTAGGGATACAGCAGTAAACGAAAGGGCCAGATTTGCCACCTTCGTGGCATTCACCCTCTAGGGGGGAAGACTGAGACTAAACAAATAGTATGTCAGAAGGAGAATATTTTTATGAAAAGCCCATTGGGCATTTGTTCAGAATATTTTCTCTTTCTTAGGACTTACACAAGAATTAGATGCCAAGAAAACACTAGGAAGTTTGGCACATGCCATCCTTTCCAAATGAGCCCTTAGAAGGTGCAAATGCTATCACAGACATCCGAGGAAACTGACTTTTGTGTCAGTTACCCTGACGTACATACAAGAGGCTAATGGCAACTCTGGACCAGGTGAGGGGGTGGGGAGAGGGGAGTGCTAAGCACTTACAGACGGGGACAGCGAGGAGACAGGGCAAATCAACAATAGCCAAACTCACTGCGAAGATTCACAATTTTAACTACTCCAAGGCCAACAAAGTCAACAAGACGGAATGCGACATCCTGAATACAAGTGCCAAAATGCTAAACCAAAAGGAAGCTGGAGAGAAAAACAGAATAAACGGGATAGCCGATTAGATTACTGCCTGTCAGCAATGCTCATGACAGCCTGGCTGCCAGCGGTGGGAAGGCCGTAAATGAATGGCATGCCATCCCAAACCAGCACGCCTGGTCCTTGCCAAGGCTCCTGTCAACACACAGCTGGGCCTCTCTTGGCACAGGGGCTGATGTTCTCTCTCGATTTATTAACAATTGCTTCATTTGGGTGGATTCTAAGGACGAGATAATTCTCACGTTTTTCACAGCTGATGAAATTAATTGCTGAATTCAGACGTTGGGGATGATTCTGCCAATAATTTCTTGCCCAGTCTTAAGAGAATACCCATTTCCGACATGACTGTTCCCAGACTCTCACGATGGCTGTAAGTCACACATTTCAGCCTCAGTGTGTTACATGCTTGAAGAGGTACTACTTGGCACAGAGTGAGTGGAAGCCAATGCAAATGGAAGAAAAGGACAGCAAATGTTACAAGTAAACAATAACGACAATGATCACAATGTTTAAAAAACTGACAACGATTAAGCCAGGGACTTTAGTAAGCACTTTATGATGCCTTATCCCAGGGAGTCCTCAACAGTCTTGGGTGATAGGTAACAATTATTTTCCCTATTTTGCAAAAACGGGAAAGAGGCAAGGAGGAGACAGAGCTCTCGGAAGTGTGTTCCTACAGTTGTTTGGGAGAAGGTGGCAAAGCTGAGTGTTCCCACGTTCACAGGATCCTTATTTGAAATCACAAAAAACTGGAAGCCATCCAAATGCCTGTCAACAGGAGAACGTGCATCCCGCTGTGCGATATGCATAAAATGGAATACTCTTTGGTGGTAAAAGGTTATGTTATAAACAACATGCATGAATCCAACTAGATACGCTGGAGGAAAGAGGACAAAAAAAGAGTACATAAAACATAATTCTGTTTCTATAAAATTTTAAGAAATTCCGACTAATGTATACTGACAAAAAACAGATCAGGTGCTGCTCATGAATAGAAGGACTGCCAAGGACACAGAATTTTGAAAGTGTCGTTTATTGAATGTGTTCATTGTCTTGATTGTAGTGGTGGTTTCACAGGTATATTCATATATCAAAACATCAAATTATGTACTAGAATGCCAGTAGTTTATTGTAGGTCTATTATACCTCAGGAAAACTGTTTCTTAAAAATAAGCAAAATCTGGGATGCCTGGGTGGCTCAGTTGGCTAAGCAGCTGCCTTCGGCTCGGGTCATGATCCCACGGTCCTGGAATCGAGTCCTGCATCGGGTTCCTTGCTCTGCAGGGAGCCCGCTTCTCCCTCTGCCTCTGCCCGCCACTTTGCCTACTTGTGCGTGTGCTCTCTCTCTCTGACAAATGAATAAATAAAATCTTAAAAAAAAAAAAAAAGCAAACTCTGCCATGAGATGTTCTTGTGCTCTGTGCTTCAAATTTCCCTTGGGCTTTGGATGACTCAAGACAAAAGACATGACCCTGTTCTAATATGGCCGGCACCTAGGGACTCCCCAAGAAATATTGGCAGAGACACTAAAAGGCACAGGATCTCAGCGTCAGACTTCACCCAGGAGAGACAGAGGAGGAGACTAATGGCATAGAGTACCGAGGCTAAGCTGAATGGTTCTAAGAGATGCTTTGCTGGGATGATCCGAGTAATTTGCTTTGCCCCTTGTTTCCCTTGGATGGCAGAACCGTGTGTCTTCATTGATTCTCACCAAATTCACGGTTCCCAATTCATCCCACACTCAGAAAACCCCATAAATCTCAATTAAGTGCAAGTTCCTTCATGGGATATGTGGAAAGTCAAATTTTAAGAGTCATAAAATCATCATCTTCTAACGTTATCACACTATATAGTTCCCTTGATTGCTACTGAATGTGTAAAAAGAAAATCAGGAGATCTACGTCTCCTACCTATTTGCAGTGCATTTCCAAAATGGCATGCGACACTGAAAAGAAAGAGGGAGGCATGAGCCACAGAGAGGGACCCACATAACATTAGGTTTGCTGAGTCAGGGGCTGTTGAACAGCAAGTGTTCTGGGACCCATCTGCACACACTGCAGGGATTTGGAGTGGGGTTAGCTTGGAGGCATTTTACAGTAACCAAGTACCTGCTTGTTCAAACCCTGTTCATTACCGCTCTGCTTTTTTCCTAGGCAATACAACATAATGAGCCTGAAAGTCAGTGCTTAGAGCCTGGAGGAGCATAGGAGAGGCACAGAAATGTTGCAATAAGACAGGATTCCTCCAAAGGAGCTGAAAAGAGGGGGTAGCTCCCTCCCACTCCCCTCCACAAAGGAAAGCTCATGCAAAGGTTACTTTCCTTGTGATTAAGAGTCTACACAATTAAAATTTTTAAGTGGCTGATTGAAGGATAATGTAGCAGATTTTATTCAGCCAAGTGTACCTCAAGGGAAATTCGGCTTTCCTTTATTACTTTTACTGCATGCACACATTTTCCCTTAGAAATAAAAATTAAACCTTTGCACAATTGCTTCCAAATGCATTTTCTCTTTACTCTAATAATGGTTTTCATGAAACATCTGTAGCAAATTTAAATGCTCCTTTTAAAAAATGGATAGAGTTATCAAGAAACTGATGTAAAATATGAATATATGTAAGGCTGAATAAACATCTGCTCCTAACCCTCCAGCCTCTAAGTACCAAAGTGTGCCCACTCCTCCTTGCCATTTGTTTACCTGTCAGGTGATAACCATTGTCAAAAACATTCCAGAATATAAAGAGGGAGGGGGTATGACAGTCTCCAAAAGCAGTTTCTTCTTTCTCTCTTCCACATGCTCACAGTTCCTTACAGTGCTGAGGATAATGAGAAATTAAGATGATTTGCGGAAATCCTTAACTTCCTATCTGTCCAGGTACTTCATTTATTTTTGGAGGCTTTGAAATGTAAACTAGGTAGGAATGAGGGAAGGACTGAAAGGCTGCTGGAAGATGTGGTTAGACGCTAGGACAATGACAAAGGGCTTACGTTTGGCGCCTGCCTCCTACTTCCCAGGGAGTCCACCCTTTTGATACTGTCCATCTCTCCGCAGTTGGCATCTGGTTCTCTCCGGTTCACAGATACCAAAATTGGGGTTCCGCAAGGGCAAGCTGCTTGCCCACGGCCCGACTATTATTAAGTGACAGAGTCATGAACCAAAGCCAGGTCTTGCGGAAAGAAGCTCATGTTATTTTCTAAGTGAGAAAAAAAAAAAAAGTAAATTAGAGAATATTGAACTGAAGCATTCTAACACATTGTCCACTTGAACAGAGAAAAATAAGCTTGATTTATCTCAGTGCAGTGAGACCAACTTTTAAAAAAACGGGGCTCTTTAAGAATATTTCTATGCCTCGATTGCATCTAAATTCTTCCAATCTGTCTGTACTGTGAGACAGTTGACGAAGAGCCTACTTGTCCCTTTCCTTGCCATTGTGTCCCTGGAGATCGAATTTGAGAATATGATTTTAGTCTTTTATTCTGTCCGCTATTCCACTGTGGATCTGAAAACAATACTTGGAATATTCAGATTTTCAATAGGAGTATGGAGATTTAAGAAGATGTCAGCAGGAAAAAGGCTACCACAGTTTATTGAATGACATACAAAACCTCTTCTATAAAGTTCTAATCCCAAGTCATTAGCCTTTTGGGTGGACTTTCTTTCTTATCTACCTACACACACCTAATTTTATATCCTCGCTGCATAAGACATTCATTTATTACACATAGCCACTACACATTTTCCCATTTGATGAAAAATACATGTACCTTATTATTTGGCTCTTCAGATTGGATTACTGAAGGATGTTTCAAAGTTAATAACTATCTATCTGAAATAAAACCTGCTTACTCACCCAGAGGAAAAAAAAATCGTATGTGCATGCTCAAACTCATTCACTCATATATCCCCCAACTTTTGGACCCAAGTCCTGATAGTATCATGAAAAAGAAAAAAGTTACAAGATTAGAAAACTTAAAAGCCAAAAAACTATCACCAACATACAGGAATAATACTGCTAATATTATGTCAACTACAGGCTTAACCATTCTTCGAGGTGCTTCAACCCATATTGATTCATTTAATCCTTTCAAAAAATCCAACAAGATAAATCCTATTATTTTCCCTATTTTGTTGATGACAAAACAGCAGTGCAGTAACTAGCACAAGACCATATGTAGGAAATACAGAAACCAGATCCAAACTCGAAGAGACTAGTTCCAGAGTACTAGGCTTTTTTTTTTTTTTTTTCCTGTTCCTATAACTTTCTTCTTTTATCACCCACTGGTACAAATATAATCTAAAACTAGTGAGGGTAGCCAATTTTTACAAGAACTAACATTTTTGATGAAGTGGTCTGTGGCATTCGAAATTATCCACGACCAACTTAACTTTCCATTACCAGCAGTACCCACTGGAGTAGAAGAGTGAATTAAGAGCTCCTCCCCAAAGCATAAAAAGTATTAAAGACATAAAGATATGAAAATCTGTCTTGTTTATGTCTCTGTCTACTCAGTAGATTTCATTTTATTCTTTGGAAAGGCGCACACCTACTGGACCCAGATATAAGAGGTAATAAGAGAAAAATTCTGCTGTGCATTGAAACGAAATATGAATATAAAAATATTGTTACTAAGAACGTGTTACTTTACATGGGGGGGGGAATGAGCTTCCTTGTGTTAGTCTGTTTGTGTTTCAGTCCACCTGAGAATGGTGGTGAGCAACGTGGTCATTTATTTGCTCTGGATAAGCTGAATTCTTCCAGAGGTTAAGTATTGCCCATAGACTCTCACTGAAATCTTGATGTTCTGAGCAAAACCCAATGGATCCTTTGTGTTCCAGAAAAGAAACTTGTTACTGGACTTGAGAACACACCTGGCAATGTGGTCCTCCTGGATCTTTGTTCCCCTGAGAAACTGGCTGTGAAATGCTCCATTCACCATGTTTTTGTTGCCTGTATCTGAAAGCTGTCCGGTCTGAAAAGCTTTATTTTCAAAAAGGTTGTTTCCGTCTTGGCCCTCCCACCATCAATTCAGTAAAACTTCTGAGCACTCACTAGGTGCAAGGTATCACATTTGACACTTAGAAATAATAAATAACAAGGGTAGAACAATAAACCAAACAGCTTCTGTTGAAGAAACCCAAAATGACGTAATTAAGGATAAGAGGAACATATTAAATTACATATTAAATACTCAAGCTGGGAGTAATTTTTAAAATTTAATTATCATAGATAAAAAATGAGTTTAGAAAGGAAAAAAAAGAGACTTGACCTAACAGTGTGCTCTCTGCCCGACATGGTGGTAGCCAACGTCCTGAGTTATTTCATTTATTCCTAACAACGCGCATAGGAACTGACTCTTGTTATTTCTATCTTACAAAGACAGACTTACATGAGTCACCGCTGGTTGCTGGCTGATCACAACAGTCAAGTTGGTGGTCGGTCTTCTGGACCCCAGGTCATGTGACTTTTCACAACCCCTACATTTTGAAGGAATCTCTGGGACTGGGAATTGGGAGAAGACCCAATGTCCCACAGACAGGAGATGGTGATAGTGACCACCAGAAGTAGATCAAGTCAGCATCCGATTCCTCCACTGCACAAAAAGCCACCACTAGGAAAAATCAGGCAACCTCTCCACGCCACATTTCTAATTCCTTTCTGGCCTGAAAGCCACAGGTCAGACTTCCCACACTCACCTGTCCTTCCAACATTCGTCCCTCTCTTCCTTATCATGTTATTTGCATAAAATGATTCTCCTTCTTGTCTTCTTCCTACTTCATCTCCTCCCAACCCACCTGATCACTTCTGCCAGGAGCTACCAAGATACTCCTCCAGAGTGACTAGGATGACAGATGGAGAGTCTTGCCACCACCTAGGGCTCAACAAAGGTGGGGCTGTTCTGGGACTTGCCTCCACCTAAATTATTTTAAAATTCAGCTCCTGAACACAGAAAGAGTTTTAACAGCACTCGGTCCGCCTCGAGGTTATTTCTTCAGTAATATAGAAATTACTATAGATGAAGGAAATAAAAGACAGAGAAGTAAAATAGTTTATTTTTTTTATGAATTCTCCCTGATAGCTTGGCTTCTGGAAAAGCAAACATTTTTTGTAACAAAATCTAGCTCTTGTATATATGAAATATCCCCTACAAAATAATACCCCTCCCCCAGGATGCTAAAACACAGATTAGTTCTGAAAAGAACTACTGACTTACAGGAAGGGATTCTTTCCTGCTTTAGCTTTCATATTCTCTCAAGATCTGTAATCCCAGAAGACAGTATTATCTATTCAAAATGTAATCTGGACTTCTGATGACCACTAACTTTTACCTTCTTGTATAAGCAGGGGATTCAGATCTATGAAGTCAATATATAAAGCAGCGTTTGACCATGGCAGTCCATGGCAATCACTCAACTGATTGAATGAAGCAATTTGTGTCAGATTCATATGGCTTCGATTTATTTACACAGATTGAACCACTGAGGGTCATTTAATGTTCAAGCCTTATCCTGAGGATGGCACATAATTCAGGAATGCTATATCAGAAGAGCCATCCCCGGGGACTAATTCTCAAGAACCAGGATAACATGTATCTGCTTTGTCGATTTCCATTTAAGCAGAATTAAAGGTTACCCTACCAGATGCTCTAGACACTAGTAATGAACATGCATTTCCCTCTGTGAGTATTGTAATAAATTCAGAAAAGGTCCAGTTCTGACACCCAAAAGTCAGCAACATTATATCACTGACAATATGCTATTAGCAGTCATTTTCACTTATTATTTTTCTTCAGGCTTATACTGGGCTGGCTCATGTTTTGTTTTATTGTGTCTTCATAGCATTTTCCAGTTGGAGCTAGAGAGTGGCGTTTTTTTGTGTGTACACATTGTAATTTTTCACACAAAGTAAAACACTAGCTTCTCATGGATTCTGGGTATCAAGGGGCTCAACATCACACTGGAATATTGTCTCCCCAACCACTTTCTGGACAGAAGAGCAATATTCTCAGAGTCTAATGGAACTGAACTTAACCTTCATCCTCTTTTTCAAAGAGCTTCCCCACAAAGGACTATCGAATGTATCTCCTCAACCCCATGTCACTCACATGTGCAATCCTACCCAATGTACACATGGATGATTTTTTCCAATATTCCCTTGTCCAAGCCTTCCATTGCCACTTCTGAATCTTATGCCTGTGGTACTTGTAATAAATAACAGTTTCTTAAATCACTGTAGATGCCTGAGTACTTTCTTATGCAGGTAATTCACAGATAACATGTTTGGATTTAAGGCTTAAATGTTCCAAGTCGGGTTGGCATTTGGCCAAAGAAAATTAATTTTCTGATTTGTTCATCCCAAAGAGTAATGAAGAAGAAAAAAGAAGGATGGATAGGAGGGAGGGAAGGGAGGAGAGAAAAAGAGATTACTTTGGTAGAAATTAGCGGCCAGCCAAGAGAAATGGCTTTCATCGCCTGGGAAGGCAGTATTAACAAGGAAGAGAGACACAGACTTCTGAGAGAGCTTTAACCTGGGACGGGCTGTATTCCTGCTCTTCAGTGGAGAAATTCTCAGAACAGAGTGCTTATCTACTAGACGCCATAAAGATGATACGGCGGATACTCGCCAATTTTTAGAAGGCTTGCTTACATTTGGGGAATTCCACATAGTATAAGTCCCCATAGGAGACGGGAGCAAATTCCAAAGAGATGCTGAAAATCCTAGAAGCTCACTGCTGGGGCTTCTCTAGTAGGTAGGATCTGGGCATGTGCTCTGGGCCACAGCCTTTGCATTGGAAGGCAGCGTGCAAAGATGCAGAGACTGGGGGGAATGCCCACTGGGGGAGATGGGGCGTGAACTGACCCCCTCCTCAGGCAGTAGTGGCAGCGGGACACACTGGGGGTCTAACACAGAGGTTGGGGCGCCCGCGTTCTTCTGCCGTCTTATCACCACACCTGCTCTGTGACGCCATCTTGGGCATTTATTTTCCTGGCTGCAGAGCCCCAAACTGGTTTTCAAGCCCTCCTATTGATTCTGTAACTTACCCAATATTCTCTTAAGAATTACTTTTCTGCCTGAAACAGTCCAACTGAAGGAGTATACAACCTCACCCATGATGTATATGAAATATACATATGAAACTATAATATGAAATATACATGTACATACAAAATTCCCTGCTCCAGTGTAATTTGTGTCAAATTCCCATAATCTTACAACTCGATAGAAGGGAATAACATCGTTACTACTATCCAACCCCATTGTTTGACAGATGGGTTTCCTGTGTCAAGGGTTAAGGAGATCACCAAGGGTCAACCAACTCAGACAGCAGAATGAGGACGAGAATGATTTCCAGTTAAATGCCCTTTCCACCACACCATGCTGATAGCACCTCAATTATTGGGTGGGCATTTTGGTTATAGATGGCTTTTGTATTGATTGGGTTTCGTTTTGTCTTAAGAAAAACCTTTCTAGGTTTGCATTTGATTGAGTTATCTGTATTTGGTTATCTGTTAATTTATTAGTATTGAGATACTATGACCATGACGGGGACTTCAAAAAAAGGTAGTTAACTAAGAGAAAGGACTCAATGGAGTAAGGATAGGAGGAGTGAGGATATGGCAAATGAGTTCCTGCTCTAACACTCCCTCATTTGGAAAATATACTTAACTAAAGCAACATTTCCTTTTGAGTAGTTCTGCTTAGCCGGTTTCGCTGCTCTGGAGCCCAGAATTTGAATGGAACCCAGTTCACAGACTCTGGACCAGGTGAGGAAAACAAAAGTGTCTGTTGAGAGGAAATGAACACAGTATAGGAGAACTATCTACAGGAACCAGTAACTTAAACACAATACATAGCAAACAAAGTCTTTCCATCACATTCAAGTGTCAATTTCTGATTCCTTGATGCTTTGCAACAACGTATAGTTTAGCCTCTAGCTTGGTTCAGTTTGAAAGCTTTCACTTCTTGAATTGTCCTGTGCTGCAGATGTTTACACGTGACTGCTTTTTTTGTCCCATGTTAACCTCGGCTTTTGTTGCCTTCATATATCAGGGCCATAACTTTTTTGTGAAATGAACTGCTCCTCTCTCACCCAATAATTGCTGAAATTCTTTGTAAAATGTTGATATTCCAATAAGATTTCCTGAGAGATCTGCTTCTCTCCAACACACTTTGCAAAATGCCTGGCACTAAGAGACCACCTATTTTCTCCAGAATGGCTTCACTGACCTAAGCATTTTGTGCTTTAACTAACCTATACCTTACATTTTTTATTTTTCATTTTCTGGCATGATAGGAAAATGGAAAGTCTTGCATACTAATCATCCTTTGACAAGTAGCCTGCCTTTCTTGTTAGGGTCCAAGTTGAAATAGGATTAACCACTGTGCAGAAATGTGGACTTCACATACTCACACACAACACACACACAACACACACACACACACAACACACACACACACACACACACACACACACACACCCCAGTTCACATCCAGGATCAAGTGGCTTGCAAAACCAAAACTGGGAGCCTAACAGATTGCCACATCCCTTATCCCAAGACACCCTTGAAACTCGATCTTTTCTTTGAGCAGAAGATATTTAACCCTATCTCCTTGAGAAATCCAATTTTAATAACTTCCCCTACTCTTCCAAAACGAAGCTGAACTGACAGCTCGCTTCTAACATCTTTTAAAACTACCGCGGATTATCTGCAGGATAGAGGATCCATTGGGTGGATTATCCAAACTATAAATAATCTAAAAACGACACATCCTGGGTTGTATAAAGCATTACCTTTCTGAGACCAAATTACAGCATTAATTATATTTGGCTTCAGCAAATATTAACATTTCTTTACATCCCCTAAGCCCAAACATCTAATGAAGAGATTTGAGGATAAGCTAGAATCACGCTGTTCCCCGGAGAAAGCCAAACTTACCATTGAAACCACTAACAATAACCTACAGAGCCATTCATCACCACGGGGCAGGTCAGCTTTAAGCCAACATTTGTTCTGTCTTCTAGATACGGCGGGTCTGTCCCTTCTTCCACCTCGACTTAGATGGCCCTAGCCAGCCTTGCTGGTGGCACAGTTCTTGATACACAGGAGCACATAAACGGCTCTTAATGGTGTATTTGTGGCTCTCAAAGTGGATAATCAAGGTCTGGAAATGCTATTATTGCAACAGCTGCCACACTAAGCCTCTACGAGAAGTTCACGTTCTGTCTGCCTGGAGTCTAAGGGTCCAAATGTTTCCAGTGTGGAAGGTGGGAGTGGGGGGGCGAAGGGAGGCAAGAGGACGTTCACAGCAGGATTCCTGAAGACATCAAAACGCTGTCTGTTCTTGCCTTTTGTGAAGTCGGCGCTTGAGCTATTTGTTCAGGTTTCCCTACCAACTTCATGATGAATGAGGTTTTCCAAGGGCTTTTCCACACGGCAATGTTATTTCACTGGGGTTTGGTGAGTACTTTAAACAGATGAAGACAAAGAAAGTCAGCCATATAATTCAGTGTCTGATTGCTTTTCCACATGTCAGTGGTGAGAAGTACAACTCTGCCCTGAGCAGCTCTGAGTGGCTGCCTGATTGAATCCAGTAAAGGCTGATAAATTTTGGAATGCTCTTTCAGCACTAGAAAAATAGCATCTCGATGGGATACGGTGCTGCAGTGCTTTGCACTTGCGAGAGACACCTCGAAATCGGGGCTTTTCACTATGGGGCATGAAGAAGGAGAAGCAAAAGGGCATTTTCTACCCCCACCCCCCACCCCCATCACGTCATCAACATCTGAAGGACAAGGGCTGACCCACACTTTTTTTGAACTTCAAATGATTTTTTTTTTGGAAGCACTGAGGGCAATTATAGTACATAAGCAATGGTTATTAATTTAGAAGCAAATTAATCTCAATAGTGAGTGTCCCCAGACAAAAACATCTTAAAAGATACAGGGAGGAATAAACAGAGAGTTTATTCTGCTTATGTTACAGATTTTCTACTGTCTGGGGAAAGAAAACTGTTTTCTCCAACAACCTTCCGGGGATGGGGCAAGAAAAGAGATACAGTACTAAGATCCACGCAGGCTATGCCTTTGGAGACTACGTAGCCTCTCTGTCTCTACAAATAAAAACATCGGATCATGATGGAGCGAGCGGACCGAAAACAAGGGATAGAGAACAGGACCAAACCTTGGGGTACAATTTAGTGCCAAGGGGAAGTAGGAAACCCTGAGTTAAGCATCGAGTCACCTCCATGACTCAGTTGCAGGAACATCACCACTTGGCCCCTCCAACCCTTATGAACCCTCAATTGCCCTTGAGGGTAATTTTTGCTCCTCTATTCCTTCAAAAGAGTTGGTGTAAAAGGCTTTAAGTGACACACCCACGAGGAGAAGCCTTCCCTAGGACTCCAGGCACACTACATTCCATACAGCTAAATAAAAACAGCTCTCAGTAAAATTACACATAATCAATAGTCCGTCCACTGATCCAAATGCCCCAGGGGCCCATTTCTGAAAGTTTTATGGTATCTGTATTCCAGGCGTGCGTATGGTGGTGCCTACCGATTCCCACACAGCTGTTTTTCTCCTGTTAGTGCATGATTATTTTCAAGTGTTTTACTAGAACAGATGTTTTAAGAGCATGCTGAGTACATGTCTTTCCTCAACTTTTTTATTTACATACACAGCAGATTGCCATGCTGCTGTCCTTCTGATAAGGTGGGGGGAGGGGTGCTGTCAGCCCACAACGTGGGTTTTCTTCAACATTTTCTTGGGTTTTTTTTAAGATTTTTTTTTTTTATTTGACAGAAAGAGAGAGAGAGCACAAGTAGGGGCAGTGGCAGGCAGAATGGGAGGGAGAAGCAGACTCCCCACTGAGAAGGGAGACCAAGGACGTGGGGCTCGATCCCAGGACCCTGGGATCATGACCTGAGCCCAAGGCAGATGCTTAAAGACGGAGCCATCCAGGCACCCCTTTCTTCAAAATTCCTAAGCAGAGGCACTTCTGACTTGTTCTCTTCCCACAGTCACTGATCACACAGACCCTCTCAGTCTCTGTCCCTCTGTCACTTGCTCTTCCTCCGCTCCTTTCTCTCATCACACTGTTTGAGTTGGTTTTTCCACACCGAGACTTTTTAGGCGGGAGCAAACGGAATACACCCATGTCCTGTACAGAGCGCAGCTTTCTCTGTCGGGTTTGTAACCTGCTCCAAATGGTTGAATTTAGACAACGGCTTATTTCCTGCAAGTCAACATGTACTTCTGCTTGAACCTACTGCAAAGTCAATCATATTGGTGCCACAAAAATCTGTTACCATGGAAAATAATATTCTGCCACACGTTCATCCAAAGCGGCTGCCAACCTTGTCGATTTTGCATCAGCAGAATGTACACAGCCCTAAATGGAAAAGTTTTCCCACCTAAAGAACATGATTTCAGGTCTTTAAAGCAGGGGCTACAGATGGATTTGTGCTTTCAATACGATGTTAAATGATTCTCCAAAGCATCTTAGCAGGTAAGTAAGGTATTTTCCCGGCCCTCACTCCTTGCCCGTTTATATAAACTGCTTCTTTCAGGATTAACACAATTGTTCAAGGGACTTTAGAAATTTTCTAAATTTAGAATATCTGAGGAAGCTAACTGGAGGTGGGGAGAAGGTGATTATCCTTTTCAATTCCTCTCTGCCCGTAGAGACAGGGCCTTCCTCGTCACAGTACTTAAATTCAGGACAGCTCTATTCTTCCCACAAATGCAGCTTCAATTCAGAGCTTTAAAATTGTCAAATGTCAAAATCAAATGGCCATTTCAGGTCAAGCTACCCTTCACAGCGAACCAATCAGCTCACGGTCAATAGCTCAACCAACATTAACTGAGTCCCAGTTATAATTTATGTTCTCTGCTATGTGTTGGGGACCTTGTTGAGAGGAGATGGGGCCATTTTCTGGTAGAAAAGAAACACATTACACACAGTAAATAGACTCTTGAGCCACCAGAGCCTTGTGCAGAGGACAGCACCAAGGACACTAGGAAAATACTCACCTCTCCACACAAATGAGTGAACTCACTTTGACGTAGAATCTCTAGAGAAGGGACCTTCTCTCCCCGCCCCCCCCATTCCACTGACTACTTCTGACTGAGAAAGAAGGGCTAGCGTTGGTGAAAACAAATGTTAATTATCAAAGCAGAACAACAAAATGTTAAATGAGATTTTCCCTGCCACGGTGGCAAGTCAGCTGAAGCATCAGATCTGAGGACACTAGATGAGGAGAAATTCCTCCTTCTAAGGAGAGATGTCAGAGACTTATTAAAGGTGGCAGAACTTGCCTATCCGTGTCCATCTCCCACTTCCAGCCCACATAAGAGAAGGCTAGAGATTCACGGAGGCTTTTATTTAAAGGGAATTTATAGAAGTGGAGAAGGCGGTGGCATAATGCTCCCCTCTGCCTCCCATAGGTGCTTGGCCTGTGGGAAGGGAAGTGGCTTCTCGTGAGCAGACGGCTTCCTGATGAAGATATCAGAGGCCAGCCCTATGCCACCACTGAAGCTGAGTGCAAGAAAATTCTTGGCAGAAACTGACACAAATTTCTAGATTTGGGGGAAATTCAATCGGCAGCCTCATGCCCGCGGAAGCATAAGTGTAGGAGGCCATCTAAGGCAAATGGCGATGACAGAAACAATCATTACAGCACAAGAAGGGAGCACAGCATTTGTTCAGACTTGAACAGAAATAAATTTGAAATTTCTATGGCTGGGCGAGACCTTGGGGAGTAACAAGGCATGAAATACCCGAAGGGGCCTCACCATAGAAAACTGACTATAGCCATGCATTCCTAGAAGGAAGCATCTATAGAATTTACTGTTGGGGTCCAGGGTATCTGAGGAAGGGTCACGATGCTCATTAACCCGCATGAGGGAAGAGTAGAGGCTGGAGGAGGGAAGAGGGGGGCACTAGTTAAGTCAATATCGATGCCACAGAAGGGGATAGAGAAGTAGAAAACAACTCAAAACCTTTGTAGGGCCTGCGTTGATCAGGATGGGGCATCAGAATGAAACACCATACCCTGGGTGGCTTAAAAAACAGAAATTTATTTCTCACCATTCTGGAGGCTAGGAAGTCCAAGACCACGGTGCCAACCAGTTTGGTTACTGGTAAAGGCTCTCTTCCTGATTTGCAACTGACCGTCTGGTCACTGTGTTGTCACATGGTGGGAAGAGAGAGGGAGCTTCTGATGTCTCTTCTTACTCAGGTTCGAGTCCTCTCATATTAGGGCCCCACCCTTATGACTTCATTTAACCTTATTGACTTCTGCAAAGGCCCTAGCTCCAAATGCAGTCACCCCGAAGGGTAGGCCTTCCCCCTTTGAATTCTGGGAGGAAACAATTCCGTCCACAGCAATTTCATTAATTAATTAATTAATGGACTATGAGAAGGCATCTGATGAAAACAAAATTATAGGCACTCTCTACCCACACACAAAACGTCTTAAAGATAAGAGGTGGGGAGAAAAGGTGATTTTTCTGCTTAACTCTTCTCTGAAGAAAAGAAATGGTAAATGATCTGTAAGTACAAAAACGTGCCAGAGGGAAGTTCATTAGAAAAGCAAATCACAATGAGGAAAAGAGGAAAGGGAAACAGGGAGCATGAGCCTATTGTGTTTATAAGAAACTATATAACTAATTGAATGCATATGGAGTCTATGGTGGATTTATGGTGGGAAATAAATTCAAATATAAATGCCATGTTAAAAATGATGTAGGATCTTAAGCTTTAAAACCCTGAGTTTGTAGAATACCTAAGTATGTAGAACAGTTTAAAATAAAACTGACTTGAAGAAAGAGAAATTATAGAAAGGAAAAATTCAACTGTGCATTTACTGCATTTATAAGAACCTAATTTATAACCAAATCTTTGACGAAAATTTGTTGGTCTGCTTGAAAGAATAAAAGAAAATGTAAATATGCTAGATAAATGTGTGGGTTATTTATTATAAACTCTAGAATAGTCTGTGCTTCTTAAAGGGAAAAAAAACTACAGTGAGATATGAATTTAAAGTAATAAAGTTCAAGATGGTAGACTCTGCATATGCCTTTGCCTCTTCTCCTTTGAAACTCATTAAAATGGCAGTTAAAAAAGACACAAGGAAGTAAATTCATAAAAGTGCTGAGAACATATGGGACATCAATGGACCAGATATTTTTGCAGATTTCTGGATGACAGAGTAGGGAATAGAATGGTTCTATGTATACATGAAAGCAGAGGGAGCCATCACTCAAACCATGATCAGAAGGGAGGGCTGAAGCAGGAAGTTAATCATGGAATTCTCCAGAAAGAGCAAGTAAAAAGAGCAGGAGGACCAATTGCCAAAATTTTTAAATGCCATAAAATGGATAGAAAATAAAGTTGAGACATCCTTCGGACTATAGAGCAGAAAGGACAAAGAAATTGAAAATGTGAGCAGAAAGATAAGAGACATATAAAAATCAATCCAGGTTGGCCAGTGTCTGATTAACAGAAATCCTATAAAAACGACACAGAGGTACAAAGGAAAAGATTCCATTTTACCCTGATGAGCGGCCTGGGGGCATGTAATAGAATCCAGAAGAAAAGAAATGGAATCCTAGCACACTTCGTGTCTCGGCAGTAAAAAATAATTACGTACTTATAGTAATATAAAAGATTGATTATTTTTAGCCTCAAAGGCAACAAACATAGTCAGAGAGCACAGAAAGTATGGTTGTAATTGCAGAACAGAATGTAAATGTTATCAACCTTGACAATATAAAAGCCAAAATTAAATTGAAGGAATGTGGGAAGGAAAAAAAAACGTGAAGAATAAGCAGGCGAGAGGGTGAAGGGACTCACATTTTCATCCCATAGCAAAATCAAGTCAATTGACTAAAGTAAAGGGAAGAAGAGATAGGATTATTCATATATTTTCTAAAGTTATGAAAAGAACCAAAAGTAAAACTGAAAATACTAACGTAACCACCAAAGTTAAGAAAAAGGGTGAGGGAGCCAAGTCACCATCTCTCACATCAGGGAGTAAGGGGAAATGGTCCAAGGTCATTAAATTAAGAAATAGGAATTCATGATTTTTATTCAATAACTACCAGAATTTCTTTTTAATGGTTCAAAGAGATGCTGGTGGAAATGAGCCTGGGAATGTGAAGAAGAAGGCAGGGAAGTTTCCCTCCCCATCATAAGCTTGTCTGTATTTCTGATTTCTTACCTTGGGTATATATTACTTGAATAAAAACAAATACATAAGAACAAATTCACCAAAACTTAAATATGAAGCCAATGCCAATTTTCTCCTTTTTCCAAATGCTGAGGGAAGTCAGGGCCATAACCAGGAAGCAGATTTTAATCTTGCAAGAAACTGACTGAAGAGTACAACAGCCAATGTAAATAATTCAAAAGAAATGTATAGGAACTGAAACAAAAAAAACCCCAAACCATCTTTTTTTTTTTTTTTTAAAGATTTTATTTATTTATTTCACAGAGGGAGAGAGATCACCAGGAGGCAGAGAGGCAGGCAGAGAGAGAGAGGGGGAAGCAGGCTCCCCGCTGAGCAGGGAGCCCGATGCGGGCCTCGATCCCAGGACCCTGAGATCATGACCTGAGCCGAAAGCAGAGGCATTAACCCACTGAGCCACCCAGGCGCCCCCAAAACCATCTTTTATCCAGTCTCCCTTCTCCCTCTCTCTCACACTCTCTCTCTCTCTCTCACACACACACACACACATACACACAGAATTTGCATGTATGATTTTACCCCTGTATCTGTTCAGACACACAACACACTGTAAGGACTACTTCTTCATAGACTGAAATAATAAATCCTTGGATAAACTTAACTCATTCTAAAAATAAATTGCGTGTTCCAAGGCACAAAAGGTGGAACAAATGGTAAGCATGTTTTTACCAGCTTTCCCAAAGAAAATGATCAAAAAAGGCAAGTATCCCAACCAGGCTATGACACCCCTAAGACCCCTGATTCAACCAAAGTGTGGGTTAGCAACCTTTTTCTATAAAGGACTGGAGAGTAAATATTTTCAGCTTTGTGGATTATACTCACCTCTGTCATTGTAGCATGAAAGCTATGGGAAACAATATGCAAATGAATGGGCATGGGTGTGTTCCAAAAAACTTATCTACAAAATAGGCTGTGGGCAGTATTTGGCCCATAGTATATAGTTTGCTCACCCCTGAACTAAAGGATCAAGGACATTAAGGCAATTTCCAATTATTAAAAGGAAAACGCATACCTAAATCACTTGTGGATATTTTTCCAATAGCAAACAATATCCCATCAGTTAGTGGTATATGTAATTCCTGATATTCAGATGCCTTTTAAAAAAGCTCTGGTCCAAAAATAAAACCTCAAGTATACCCATTCCATTCCCCTTTCTTTCCCATCATTCACACGACAATAAAAGAAAAACAATGATCAAGTCAGCTGTCCCTGTCCCTGGTTAAGGGCCCCTTAGTCCTGTGAACATATTCGAACTCCTGTTTCTCCATCAAAATGAGAAGCCCAATGGCTTCAACTTTTGTGACATTTGAAAATATTGTTAAAGGAAAAACTGTGGCACTCTCAGCATCAGTCGACAATGACATCTAGCTTTAGATGGCTCACAAGGGACGTTTAGCGCTTCAAACAGCCTATGTTGGGTAAACATAGAGACGAGTACCTGACCAGGACAGGGATGGCTGGAGGAAAACTGTAACCTTAATCACAGTCAAATCACATTTGTGAAGCAACTTGGTGTTCCGGGGGCCTAACTGAATACTCTACTAAGTTTGTTTAATGAATTGGCAGTGTGGATAAAAAGCAAGATTCAAATATCAAATCAGCTTTCTACATGAAAATCCTGATTATATTTGTGATGCCTGCGAGCGAAACAGGGTCCTAAGTAGAATTTTAGATAGCATTAAAGATGTGACCAAAAAGGATGAAAAATTACGAGTGACAAGGAAAAGCACATTTACTATGTGACCAAAAAAAAACCAAAAAACAAAAAAGACAAAGGATATGAGGCTATCTTCCAACCACACAAAGGAATCTTCAAAACTGACTTGGGGAGCTATCAGCTACTACATGATTATAATTACAATGCCCAAGTGCAAAGGGGAAAGACCAAACCTTACAAATTAACAGTGTATCCAAGCTTGAAGGAGACTGACAACAATAACCCTTGGCACATGTACAAAAGATTTAATTCTAACTAAAAATGAATGTTGTACAACAGTAGAAAGCAGGTTTCGGGAAAGTGTCTTTTGTTTTGTATTGTGTTTGGTTTTATTTTGGTAGCTTTAGAGAAAAATAAACTCATGAACACACCCAGTGAATACACACCTGTGTACACACTAGCATGTACATGAACAAAGCTAGGGAGGCTATTTGAGATTCAGTAAGATTTTTCGAATGATCGATTCTCTCTGCAGCCACTCCAAATCCTTCATAGACAAAGGATATTTCCCAATTCCAACCAGAAGAAAAATATACGATCCACACACAGAGCTTATTTGTTCAAACCCTGCCCCAACCTTCACAGCCACTTTTTAATCAACATGCAAATGAGGCATGCTTCCCTGCAAAATTACTGGTTCCTTATTTAATTTTAGCATTAAAATAATAATTGGCACCTAAAGATTCTCCCTTAGCCCAAAAGCTTTCAATAGTTGAAAACTGTATGAGCACGACTCAGCTGAACATACACATTCATTATAAGAAATAGGAAAGACCACCATTATAAATGAAGGCTTCTTTCTCTAGGAAAAAAACTGCAAAGTAAAAGCAGGTCTAAAGGAACACCCAGTCCCCTTTCCTGTCAGTCCTGCCTTTGCTCACTGTGTTCAGGTACACACAGTGTCCTATGAAATGACCCACATTCTTGATAGTTCTTGATCCCTATTTTGTAATCAAAACTGCCCATTATCCAAGTCTGGGGTGACCAGCTAAAGATCAAAGCTATCACTGGTAAAGGATAGTGTTAGCCCTTCCCAAATAACAAATGCATTTAACAGGAACCCTCCACACTGTGGGCATCCCATGGGTCCTGTGCTGAGTCAATGGGACAAACAACTCAGGGCCAAGGCCTTAAGCATCCATGGAGTCATACCATTTATTCCGTTTTCGAGCTGACCGACAGATAGACCAGCAATGTCCATTTAAATGGACTCTATTTGGTGACTTGGAAGTTCATGATAAAAGGCCAAAGAAGAGAGTTCTCCACGACAGAGAGAGATGTGAAGCAGATAAACTCAATCTGTGGACAGAGTGGTTGAGATCACTGGTGAACTGGCATCTTTAAGCAAGACACCTCTTACATAGTGGGAGTTTGAAGTTCATTTTTAAATCTCCATGAGGCTATATGTTTCTATTTTCTAAAACATATTAAATGAATGTTTAAAGGTTAGTATGTTTGGGACACCTGGGTGGCACAGTCAGTTAAGTGCCCGACTCTCGGTTTCAGCTCAGGTCATGATGTCAGGGCTGTGTGATCGAGCCCCAAGTTAGGCTGGCTCAGCACTCTGTGGGGAGTCTGCTTCAGATTCTGTCTCTCCTTCTCCCTGTGCTCCTCCCCGCCCCCACCACACGCCCCTTTCTCTCTCTAAAATAAATGAGTGAATCTTTTTTTAAACAAAGTTAATACGTTCGAGATATATGAGTGAGATAAACAGATTGGTGATGGATAGATGATGGATACATTTCATACACTTAGATATTCATCTCATTGTATTATAGAGAAGAGACGAGAATTAACATTTCTCAAAATTGACCCAAGAACCATGTATATCTGAATCACTGGCTATTTCTTTTAAAACACATATTCCTGGGCCCCACCATATAGTTTCTGATACAGAATATCTGGGCAAGCCAAAAGATTTGTACTTTGAGTAGATTCCCTAAATGATTTCAATGACAGTATTTCCAGGGAATGCTGTGTTATATTACTTCCAAGTCATATTTTATTTATTGATGCCCAACATCATGGCTATATGCAAAATGTTGTCAGAAATAAGATACGAGTTTCAAAACCAATGATCTGAAACAGTAGCCATCCCCTCCCAAGGCCACCAGGATACTTGTCCTGGTGACAGTGACAGCACAAGAAATAAATGAAAACATCCAGTCCTCTTGACTGTCTAGGCTGGAATCTGGTATACAGTCACTTCCCCCTCTTTTTATTGGTTAAAGCAGCCACAGGGCCAAACCCAAAGTCACACACAGAGCACTGTCTATTTTATAAGGATAGGTACCTGAAGACACATGTCAAATATGATCAAGTAAGTATTGACAGGGTAGGCAGATATGGGGTGAGGCTCTGAGATGAAGAGGGATTGAATGAGTAATTAAAAAAATGAAGGAGCCTTATAAAGCTCAATGAAAATAATGTTCAATAAATCAAGTAATGTAACTCAATATTCAGTCCAGTAACTCAATATCCTGCAAATGAATTTTGCACGCACTCCCCCAAAAAAAGGGAAAAAAGAAAAAGAACACAAACATCTTCAGAATGTTGCAGTAACTTACTCAGGTGACTTAATTCTCTAGGTGAAGTTACTTACTTACTAAAATAACATCGACCAGTCCTGTAACTAACACTGAAATCATGACTGTTTTTTATTTATTTTATTTATTATTTATTTTATTTACTTTTAAAACAAGTTCACTTTTATTTAACAAAATGCTGAGTGCTTAAAATATTTCCCATCTTTGAGTCTGATTTGATGAGCCTTCCAGAAACTTATGATGGGAACTTAGATAGGCAACATAAACCAAGTATGTAAAATAGAGAAAGAATACATCATTCATATTTCATGTAATTCACCAACTATCCTTTTCTTTCGGCCTATGGACTAGACTCTGCAAAGGATGTGAGTCAGGGAAAGGGGTCACATGGTAAGGACCCAGAAAGAGATACAAAGTATAAAGGATTTCAAAGAAAGGAAAGATCACTTTATCGAAATCAGGAAAGCTTTCATAGCGTAAATGGCACAGATGAGCCTTGAAAGATAAGTAAAATTTCAACTGGTTTAGATCCAGAAAATAAAAAAAGGGGGAAATCCAGGTGGTAAGAACAACATGACTAAGATATACAAGTCATACAAGTAGAGGTTAGGAATAAATTTTGCATATCATAGCATAGAGGTTGAAACAATCAATGTATCAAACATCCCCCCACAAGCTAACCACCGCATCAGGGGCTGAAAACACAAAAATTAATAGAACCTTGAGTCCCCCTCCTGGAGAACTCACAGTATGGAGAGAAGCATGTTGAGTTCTTGATGGACGAGCTCAGAGGATAATTAGCAATGTGACAGCAGAGCCGGGAAGCAAGGCTGTACATTGGAAGGAGAGGAAGGAAAAGCCAAGGTGAGAAGGTTTCACAGGAAGGACCTAGGGAAAAACACTTGCAACTTTCATTTATGTCCCACTCAAAGATCAAATACTCCTCAAAAAGAATTTCTAAAGATGGAGACAAAGAGGATCAGCAATCCAAGAGAAAATGGGTAAAAGACATGGACAGTTCACAGAAGAGAAAGTAGAAGCAGCCCTTACACACAGGAAAAGATGCTTACCCTGGCTGTTGATAAGAGATGTGTAAGTTAAAACTACACCAAGATACCATTTCTCGCCAGACTGATAGAAAACCCTGGGCTTGGCAGTTCAGAGCACTGTTTGCAAGGCTCTAAGGAAATCAGTGCTCTCGTATGTTGCTGGAGGAAATGCAAAAATGGTACAACCCGTCTTCGGGGCGGGGGAAAGGGGGGTTTAGCAATATCTAAAATACTTTTTAGAAAAGATTTATTTATTTATTTGAGTGAGAGAAAGTGGGGGCAGGGACAGAGGGAGAGGAAGAGAAAGAATCTCAAGCAGACTCTTGCCTGAACACAGAGCCTGACTCAGGGCTCAATCCCATGACCCTGAGATCATGACCTGAGCCGAAATCAAGAGTCAGACACTTAACCAACTGAGCCACCCAGGCGCCCCTAGAATACTTTAAATTACATCCGTGGTTTGCATTCTACTCCAGGGAACAGTGCTCCAAAAATTTTGGAAGAGAGAAGGAAGGATATATTGAAAGCACCCAAGGATACAATTACCAGATTCAGTATGAATAAAATTCTAACAGACAAATGATTCCTATTCCAAAATAGATGGCATGAACAGGGGAACTGAATTCAGACTGATTCCTGAATAATTCTAAGGAATTATCATTAATGCTTCGATGTGCTAATGCCATCAGGGTTTTGTTTTTTATTTTTTTAGGTTTTTATATGTTAGAGATACACACTGAATTATTTATAATTCAAATAATATGCAGTCTGAGATTTGCTTTAATCCCCTTAAAAATAAAGTATGGGGAGATAGGAAAATCAAAGCAGCAAAGTGTTGACCATTATTGAAACTGGCTTATAGGTAAACAGGGATTCATTATACCATTTTTGCTTCTCCTGTAGATATTTGAAATGTTTCATAGTTGAAAAGTTTTTTAAAAAGGAATTACTGAAATACAACAGTTATCATCTGGAGAGTGCCATGTCTTTGATGCTACCAGAAGGGAAAAGTGAACATCACTTTCTAGGACTAAAGAAAGATCTGGGAATAGAGCACTCAGGAAAACCACTGGGCTTATCCATTTCTAGGACAATTACAGTCTGACAAAAGGGGATAGAAAAGCCAGACTGTGAAAGCCTGAAGGAAGTGGTCAAGGGGATGACATATAGAGAGACACCTATATGGAGACTATATCTACATAGAAAGAGAGACAATTCTTATAAGGTTTTCCAGCCATTATTGAAAAGAGAGAAATTTGATGTACACTACAACCAAGTGTCACGATGATTAATAATTAAATACCACAGGATCACTGAGTTAGTCGCATATTTCTGAAAGTCACTAAATTTTCAGAAGTATTATAATATGGAAATGGCACTAGGTTAGGAATCAGAATATCTACATTTCATTGCAAACAGTAACTGGAAAAGCACATCCATCAGTGAAAAAAAAAGTAGTAGTTTTGAAGATGTACAATTTTAGGAATGTGGTTTGGGATCATCCTTCCCTCAAGGTACCTAAGAAGCGGGCAGGCTGAGAGCCATAAAAAAGAGGCAGGAGAGCAAAATTCAGTGTCTTGTTCAACCAGTGGGCTCAGGTCACAACCGTCATCTCAGCTTTGTACTTGAGCAGAGAGTTGGAGGGATCCGTCAAACCAGAAACAGAAACAAGGAACCGGGCCCAGACTGGAGCGTGAGTCTGCCGCTGGTTACTGCAAGGAAGTAATTTATTACCACCGGGCTATGGGGAAAGTTGGTGCTGACTGGGTCCACATGTCCCCCTACCGTGAACTCTCTCCAGATGTTAGCTAGAACTGCTCCGCATCATCAAAAAGTTAAACATGTCTGAAACATCTCGTGAATAAGCTCCAGGCAAGTTTGAGGGAAAAGGTCAAGTGGGAGGACGGGAATTCCTGGGGCCCACAGCTCTCACCTGTTAGGTCTCTCATCTGACTCCAAATAAATACCTTGTAAGCGAAAGTATATCATCAATTCATTTATTCAACAAACATTTCCTGAGGCCCTACTGTGCGTGAAACTCCACACTAGGCGTTAGAGGTGGAAAAGTAGAGGCTCTTCGCCATAATATCACTAACACTCACGGCAGTATCAATACAGTTTTGAACACAAGGGAGATTTACTTACAGGTGAGGAGGACCGGGAGAAGAATAACGATGAGCCGACATGAAAGTATCTTCCTGACTCAGAAGGAGCTGATCTGTTTACCCACACCGTGGGAGAAAACCAGGAAGCAGGTTCTAGCAGAAAGTGATTACAAACAAAGCAACTGCGACCTATAAAGGAATACAGAGAAAATAATTAATTTCACAGAAAACTGAGAGAGTTGGTGGGGGAGGGGGAAGCACACAGAGAAATACAGGGGAAAACAACCCCACAAAGGACAACGCTCTTTATCAACACTTCCCGTTTTGAGTAGATAAAGATTTCCACCAGTCCTGGCAAGAG
Organism: Ailurus styani; assembly: GCA_002007465.1. NCBI lineage: Eukaryota > Metazoa > Chordata > Mammalia > Carnivora > Ailuridae > Ailurus > Ailurus styani. The sequence goes on along the minus strand of LNAC01000110.1, from coordinate 2,491,375 downwards.
ACTTTGCATAGGATTTAGAATGTGAAAGTAATTAAAACATACATCTACCTCAGGCTAGAAGGAGCATTGCCAAATTTCATCTGCAACTAGACAGAGCATAATGTGGATCAGAAGTTTACAAATGTGCTCGAGTCTAGGCTCTTGTAAGTTCTAGGATACTTTCCCCCTTGGCTTTTTTCAGAAAATACATTACATTTTATCCTGAACACTACCACTTTTTGATTAGACTGGGCAAGTATGTTCTCACCTTGGTCAAAATCACAAAAGGAACATAGGTTGGGGGCTCCTACCTCTTCAACAAAGTAAGGTCCCAGAACTGGACTAGCTCAGAAAGTGGCAAGAATGACATATTTTATGTAGCAGAAGATTTAAATCAAAGATGGATAAAGTTGAAATCTGCTTCCAAAGTAGGCAGTTTCCTTAGAAATTCACCCTATGATCAACTTGAGTAAGAAGCTCCTTACTCAACTGCTCCTTGATCTCCACTCCACAGAACAACCCCATCCTTGCATCCTTCACTAGGTACTCTGGAAGGTTCCACCTTACTTGACAGGATTGGTTTGATGGGCAATTCCCCTACCTCACAGCAGAGGGCAATGTGGAGCTTTTTGACTTGCACAGGTTCAGCCCCTGTTAAACTCAGTGTTACGTTAATGATTCTGAGTATAAACACGCGAATGGGCTTTCTCATCCAGAAGTACAAAGTCAGAAAAAAAGTTTGGCATATAAAGAAGACCAAGATGTAAACATGAGATGCACTCATATAAAAAAGAAGAAAGAAAACAAAACAAAACAGAGCATCAGAAAGGGTTATAAACGGGGGGTGGGTGGGAGTGTGAACGACCAGACCCACGCACATAGTATCTGTCTCAGTTAATCACATGTTCATGTGCATCCTTCCTGAGTTCGCTGTGACAATGTCATTTGTCCGTCTTTTGTTTATTTCACTTCATGAGTTCCTTGTCATTTAATTAATGCTTTTAAATCAAACATGAAATTTCTTTATCAATTCATTTGAAAATATATTCTGACTTGTTAATCTCTCTCTTCTTTAACCAGAAGATTTCTATAGCTTACATTACAAGAAATGACAAGGGCAATTATCATTAAAAACTGAGCCGAACAAAGCTATGGTAATGAGGAGCGCTACAATTCATTCACCAAGACGCTAGGTGATAAAAGGATAAAATGAACCTACCTCTGTCTTTTTGATAACAAAGCAATTACAACTTGTAAAGTAATACAGAGAAAATAATAATTTAATAGAAAACTGAAAGAATGGTAGGCACAGAGAAATACAAAGGAAAACAACTCTGCACAAAAGATAATTCATTTTATCAAAACTTTCCATTAGGAGTCGAAAAAGACTTGACAAAAATGTCAGGATGCACGGCAATATTTTTCCCAGGAAAAATAATTTTCTCTTATTAGTATTCAGAAGGTTGCTAGCAGAATGATACAACAAAAAAAGTTCAATCTGTCTTTGGAAGTAGTAAGCCAAAAAGCACAAGGAGAGTTAAAGCAAGGATAGTATAATACACACACACACATACATACACCCAGATGCACAGACATACACAGATTTATACATGTAGACACACACACACCCACACACAGCACTAACAAATATATGAACACTCACACAAACACCAACACATGAAGGCTTAGGTTAGCATTCTAAGAATCGCAACACCAACAACCCCAGGATTAACATTCTGAGCAAACAAATGACATTTGGACAAAGTGAGAGACGGCGGCCCTTATGACCTTCAAAGATGCATGGGAGTCCTCCAGCTGCCAGGACTGTAGCAGCAGACTCAGCGCGGGGCCAGACCCAGCCCCCTGGCAGAGCGCACGTCTGGGGACCAGTGACAGTTACGACTTGCTGCTTGAAAAGTGTTCATCAAGGAACTCCAGCATCTAACTGACAACCAAGGCATCCGAGCTTCTGTGTATAGCCCTGAAACTCACTCCTGGAGTCTTCAATCACCCCCATTGTTTTGTCTCTAAATTGGGGAAGGCACTGCTTACCTGTCAGGGAGGCCGTGCAGATCAGGTAATGATTACAAAGTACTCTGGAGCTCAGTATTAAATATTACAAAACACAACACAAGCCAGCTCTGGCCTACCCAGCTGACGCGGGCTCCGTCCCTCTCCCAGGTATTCCTGATTGCCAAAGAAGAAGCCTGGAAAGCAGGCTTTCCTTCCCACATTTAGGGAAAGTTTCTCTTCCCATAACACCTGCAATAGCGGGGCTGGAGTGCATACGAAGAATGTACGCCCTTTATGAATGAAAAACAAAAGCAGAAAGCTTCTGTTTCCTACATGAAGAGTGCATTTCTCTCTTCCTTTCTCTCTCTCTGTCTCTCTCCACTCCCTTTTCATGCTCCCTTTCTCCTTCCTGCTTTATCGTGCTCTTTCATGCATACACTTATTCTTAACGGTAGCTTCTCAACTTTACTGTGAAATAAAGTTCCTGTCCCATGTATGCACAGCATAACGTGTCGGCCCCTCCCAAAGCCCCCGCAGTCCGGGAGTGGCGCATCACCATGACGACCTGTAAACCTACACGTGACAAACCTGCGGTAACTCAGTGCGGTCCCTCATCAGATGCCTGAATCCCCTCCTTGACACGCTTACATGCCTCCGGTAATGATGAACTCACTCTACTCGTGGCCTGTTCCACTGACAAAATTCTCATTTGACGGTTGTTTTGTATGTTGGTCTAAAATCCGTTTCCTGATCGTTTTTGTCCTTGCGGTAGTTCTGCACTTTAGAGTCACACAAGTATCTAATCCCTTGCCTCTTTAAATATCTAATAGCAATTACCTGCCCTGTCAAAACTCTACAAAGCCTGGCTCGGAATTCTCTAAGGCTTTGTCATTACCAGCATAAAAACAGCTTACTTGATCTTCACAAAGGGCAGCCCTGTTTTGACAGCCATGGGGTCATTTTTTTTTTACAGATTTTTTACTGATTGATTGATTATTTATTTTAGAGACAGAAATAGCGAGCTGGGCAAAGGGCGGAGGGAGAGAGAGAATCCACAAACACACCCCACCAAGTGCAGAGCCCCACGCAGAGCTTGATCCCAGGACCCAGAGATCATAACCTGACCCGAAACCAAGAATCAGCTGCTCAACCCACGGAGCCACCCAGGCGCCCCCCAGGATCATTTTTAATGGAATGAAGATCTTACTTCAATATCAAGGGCTTTAGCAACATGTGCTTCTTTCTGGGGGCACAGCCAGAGAAGTGAGGAGAACAGAAGCGGGCAGGAAGTTTCCCTGGGGGTCACGGACAGGTAGAGATGCATGCACGTGCCACACAGCTAGCCAGCAACTTTTTCTGGCTTGAGAAGAGAGCCTGAGCTGTGGGAATAGAGCTGCAGGTTGTGGGCAGCCGATGTCAAGGAGAATGCAATGCTCAAGAATGGTTTGAAATTGCTGACATGAGCAGTAAAAGTTGCAAATATCGGCTGTATTTGGTTGTCACTCATTTTCTAAGGTTTGGGGAGACTACAAAAGTCAATATTTTAGCAAATATTTAAGGAATGTTTGTTAAGCACCTACTACTGCTGGCAGGCACTTTCCCGGGCACTGGGAACTCCGTGGTGACAAAGATAGACCTTTACAGTCCTTGCCTTCATGGAATTTACATTCTAGTGAAGGACATGGACGGCATACAAGTAAATGCACACTGATTACCATAGAGTGCTGTCTAGAAAAAGAAAGCCATTTCTTTTTAGCCTTTTTTACCTTTATGCTTTTTATCCCTAAAATAGGCATAACAGTCCTTGAAACACAGTGCTATTGGAAGAATTAAATTAGATACCATAACCATCACCTGGTGCAAAGTAGTTGCTCACCTAATTACTAAGGTTATTATGTGACTTTTGCCACCCACTTCTTTCCCTGTCCCACATAGGGTTTGTCCCCAGCAATCATTGGGAGAAAGAAGTTGGGGAGCTACACGTTGCCAAATCCCCAGTTCCGTCTATTCTGTACCCAGATGAGTCTTGGGCCAAGTAATCCCCACCAAGAGGCAGGCTACTAACGGTCGTGTCTCCAGAGAAGAATATGGTGGGTATTAATGTTTCCTCCTGCCCTGCTTCCACTCTTCATTCTGACTTTATCTTGAACAGGTATCCTTCTTCATACTCAGCCCATTTGATACCAGTAAAACAAGTCTGATCCAAGAGCCAAATCTCCCACCCTCTGTGATTGTTGGGGGGTAAGCCCAGTGACCAGGCATGGCCCCCAGAGAAGACCCTAGAACCTGCTCTGCAACTATCAGGAAGTGGTATATTTTTTCCACAGAACTTAAAATAGGGTGAATGTGAACTTGGATCTCTGAGGGGCCCTTTGTTCAGACAACACAGTGGAAAGAAGAGCCAAAAGAGGGCAGGAGACTGGGTCCAGTGAGAGATTTGGGGCCCGAAAGCCACACCTGAAGCCAATGAATACACGAATTGATAAATCCCCTTTTTATTTAAGCCAGTTTGAATTTCAATTGGAGCTTCTGGCAGTTGGGGCTGAAAAAGTGCTTCTTCCATGTTTAGCTACAAGGTTATCAAATTTTCCTACAGCAAACACGGCCCGGATTTGGACAGAAGAAAGGTTAAGTGGTTTTTCGAGGACTTTCAGCGACTGTTCCAAAGCTATACGAAGTTCATTCTTGGGTGGCTCGGGTCATAGGGGGATGTGAGGCGCGGCTTCTGGTCGACTGCTTTCCCCTCTCAATCCCAACCAGGGCAGACCTCCTGGGCTGGGCTTTTCCATTCAACACAGATGCCCTCCACATAGTCTGCGTGCACTCCTCATTCTCTCCCTCCTCCCTTTGCTTCTGTTCGTCCCCATTCACCCACCTCCCACTGCCAACAGGGGGAGTGTCTACCCCACTCCCCACTTGTTTCCTAGAAGCCTCCATGACTCTCAGCTCCGGTCCTCCTCTCCCTTCTGTCCTGCAAGTCTACCACTCCCAGCTTCAAATGTCAGCAGCTTTTCTTGCTTTCTTGGGTTAGTGAAACTGTGCAAAGTAAGATCTAGAGCAAAATCCAGTAAGGGGAGAAACTACAGCTGCTTTCCCCCAGAGGATCTCAAAACTAAAAACATTTCGACTCCGATACTGAAATTATCTTAAAAGCATAAGCCTGCCTTTTTCCATTAGACATTCCTATTCCTACTAGGGGCACCTGGGTGGCTGGTTAGGCATTAGACTCCTGATCTCAGCTCAGGTCTTGACTTCAGGGTTGTGAGTTTTAGCCCTGTGTTGGGCTCCACACTGGATGTAGAGCCTATGAAGGAAGGAAAGAAGGAAGAAGGAAGGAAGGAAGGAATTTCTATTACTGCTGTAAAGCTAAGTTTTACTGCATTCTTTGAAAAGTAATACTTTACAATCTTATCTTCCTCTCAACCATTCCCTTTCATCAACAAGCATTCTCCAAGCCAAACTGCTTTTCTCTGACTCTTACAAGGGACAAGACACATGTTCACATTACCATTATTAATTTCTCTTTTGTAATGTAGAAATAGTTCACCAGACTTTTCTCTGGACTAAGGGAAGTATTCTTCAAATGGCCTAGGGCCCTTTGTTTTGCTATGATGCTCACCCAGCAAGCCCTTGCCCCTCCTTCAGATTTCCTGGTTTCTGGGGTGCCCAGAAATGATACATTCTGGTCTCTGGAAAGGAATGTCCACCCCTGTCAATTAATAAGCTGACATTCTGATTTACACACCTCATGAGTTTGGACAGTGTGAGTTAGTGTCTCGAAGCTGTCAGCTTCTGGGTATCTTGTTGGATGAAGTTTCTGGATCAAGAAAAGCTGGAATTAATATTCAGATGTAATAACTCACCAATACACCACCTCGTGCTACCTCCCCTGTTATATAATCCAGCCAGCAGCTCTAGAGGTATCTGTACATTTCAGCTCTCTCTCCCTGCAAGACATTGGGGATCTGCTACTGGGAGATGGAGGGAAGAATCACGGAAAATGAATGTCTAAACCCCAATATAAATACTCACAAATGTCTTACACCTCTCTGTTGGGATGCTCAGGTGAGCTTTCCCTGGAGATCCCTGTTCACAAGGAACCTTAGACTTCAGTGATGTTTGGGAAGAGGTGCATAGCTGATATTCATCTCTTTTTTCCTACAGCACCCGTTCGCAAAAAATTCCCACTTGTCTTTCTTCAGTTTTATTTAAGTTCCTACCCTTGGTTTGCCTTTCATTCTTCCACTTGGATTTAAGAATAGTTGCTCTGGTTGTTAGATACAAATGTACTCTGATACAACCAAGAGCTGTTTAACATAAGGTAGCGAAGAAACCAACATCTTGACCTCATCATGGGGAAAGGCAGTCCTGCACACCCAGTGGGAAGAGTGCATTTACTGGTGACAAGAAGTTGGCTAGGCAGAGAAGCCACTCAGTAGTGAGGAAAAATTAGAAGAACAGAGTGAGCAAAGATACAAATTTAGGCATGGGCACCTGGGTAGCTCAGTGGGTTAAGCCTCTGCCTTCGGCTCAGGTCATGACCTCAGGGTCCTGGGATCAAGCCCCGCATCGGGCTCCTTGCTCAGCAGGGAGCCTGCTTCCCCCTCTCTCTCTGCCTGCCTCTCTGCCTGCTTGTGATCTGATCTCTCTCTCTATCAAATAAATAAATAAAGTCTTTAAAAAAAAAAAAGAATTTAGGCGTGTACATAGGGAATATGGGCAGAGGGAACCCAGTCTACTAGTGAGACTTCCCAACTGGTTCAGAGGGTTCATTTTTTAATAAGTAGACATTGTGTTGGATGAACCACAGCTCGATGAGGTCACAGAAGCTCTGAAAGCTAGATTGAAATACATACTCCACCAACGATAGGAACCAATGGTGAATTCTTGAGAAAAGAATCAACAAATCGCAGCTAGGGATAGGAACTGGAAACAATAAACAGGAAAGGTTCGGAAAGAATGGGCCTAAAGTGGGAAAGACACTCCGAGAGCTGTGGCAGGAATCCAGATCCTGGTGTGATCTGTTAAATATTAAAAATAAATAAGTGTACAATGCTCAGGCTATCTGTAAGAGGAAATCAAAGGTTATTCTGAAGACTTAAACCTAAAACACTAGATGAATGACCAGCACCACACATCTCACCCACCACCAGCAAACATCACCAAGGACGGGATTGTAGAAGTTTGCCAGCATGCTAGACTCGGATTTGAATGCAACTTCTGACGTTAATTCCTTGCAGCATTTGTGCCCAGGCAAGAATCAATGAAGCTATCTCAGAACCTCTGATCGTTAAGTGTTGTCTATGTTGTGCCCATAAAGAATGTACTCTCCAATGGACAAGGATGGTAAGGAAATTAAGGAGTCTTGTTTTGTCGTCTCCATACATGGAGCATTTCATTTGCTCTTTTTTTTTTTAGTATTTTTTCCCACTCTGTGAGTTGTCTTTTTTTTTTTTTAAGATTTTATTTATTTATTTGTCAGAAAGAGAGAGAAAGAGCACAAGCAGGCAGAGTGGCAGGCAGAGGCAGAGGGAGAAGCAGGCTCCCTGCCAAGCAAGGAGCCCGATGCGGGACTCAATCCCAGGATGCTGGGATCATGACCTCAGCCAAAGGCAGCTGCTTAACCGACTGAGTCACCCAGGCATCCCTCATTTGCTCTTTTTTAAGTGACAAACCTACTTAGGGACAGTGAAATCAATGTGTTAGTGCAGCTACAAATAAAGTAAATAAAGTCTATAGGTTCTCTGTAAAATCAAACAGGGGTAAGGGTGATTTCGGATCCTACATACGACCTTGACATTTTCCCTGTGCCATCTCTGGAACAATTTTTTGAGCTCCTCTCAAAAAAACAAAAAAAACAAAAAAAACAAAAACAAAAAACCCTGCCTGAAAAGTAACATTTCACTAAAAGGCACTTTTTTTCTTCGTCGTCTTCTCCTTGTCAAGAGTGCTAAAATAAACACTGTACTTTCAGCAGATAAATAATCATTCCAAGAGACAGAAAATACTCTTGACATTTTTACAATAACAGGTTATTAATACAATTCACTGTGGCTGAGAGCCTGCAGAATACATTTATAATGCAGGCTGAATAAAGGTTAAGTATATTTTGTGTTTCATTCTGCATCAAACATAAATACTTGTCATACCAAACTCTAGAGTAGACATGAGAACTTTCTTAGAAATCTGTGAATCCCAGAGGAAGATGAGCCATTGGGGGGAAAAAAAAATTCCTCTTCTCTAGATAAATTCCATTATCAAGTAGACCCAGAAGCCAAGACTAAAAAAGAAAAAAAAATTTTTTTGCCATCAATCTCCAAGGTAATGTCTGCCAAGAATCACCGTGGCTGCCTCAACAACACAATCCCACATCGGAATCACACTGCCTTAATGCTCTCATATCAACTGCCTTGAGAATGAGTCATCAAGGAAATCAGTGTAGTCTCTTTCAACAAAGACATAGCTCTTGGTGTGGTGTGGTTTGGTTTGGTTTCCCGCCGCCCCCCCCAGCAGCTCCTCAAGAAGAACATGAACAAAGGGAAGTGCCTATCTTGAAACATAGGGACATTTGCCCCATTCTTCTGAAAATACCTCTTTAGAATTATCCAGAAGTTGTGATCTTCAATTAAAGTGAAACCAGAGATTATGTCAAGGAGGGCTCTAAAAATAAGCAAGATGATGGAGAGATTGAGCCTTCCTACTAAAATATTTACAGGCCAAAGAATTCGAAGGGAAGCGGCTTTTGTTTTTGAAAGAACTTCTTGGCTCCCTGTCGAATCCTAAGTATGTATGAATATACATGACTCTCAGCACAGGGGCGTACTTTTCCCATCCAGGAAAGGAGAGATTTACAAAACATATTTGTTTTCCAAGAAGATTCCTTACTTTATAAAAGGATGCACCATAGGTTTCCTTTAAAAGCATACTCCCTGCTGTGTTTAAAATTAGTCAATTTACAAAAATGTGAATTAGCCACAATTCTCCAGAAATACATTTGTTGCCTCAAACAAGGCGCCCTTCCTGAAAACTCCAGGTCTGAATATTAGTTCTCAGGAAACATTTATTTCAAGCTCTTCAGTAAAATAAAACAGCTTTTACAGTTAATAATTACCGGCTTGTATTATTAACCTGGCGTACGACAAAACAGCTCCTGAAATCTTCAATTTTCCTTCTGCACGCGCTGACTGCTCCCTGCTATTCACACCCATAATGTCTTTATAATCTACCCTAGAACACAAAAAAGGCAGACCTCCCCTTAACGCCAGACTTTTTTTTTTTTTGGCACCTACAACAGGCCCTGAATGTCCAGTTCCACCTCCACCTCTGGCCAAATGCTCCTCACCCCCAGGACTGTTCCAGGTGGCTGTGCTGTTCCTCTCGGCTTCTCCCACCACCACCACCACTCCCCAGTGCTCCTTCCTTTCAGCTCTCAGCTCATTTCTTCAGGATGCACTCCTTGACACCACCTCAGACTAGATCTCTCTCCTAATCTCTCACAGAAGCCTGTTTTTTTTCTTCACAACACTTGTCTAGAGTTTGTATTTAAATAACTGGGCTTCTTTGAGAAATATCCGTCTTCACCATTCCCGGTTTCCTGAGGCAGAGACCGACTCTTTTGCTGCTCATTTCATCTCGGTGCCTGGTGCCACGTATAGCACACAGTAGGCTAAACAAGTGAGTTCTACTCTCTCCTCAATTTTCTTCCTCCTCCATTTCTTTCATTGTTTTTTTTCTTTTCTTATTTGAGTACAGTTGACACAATTTTCTTCACCACTTTTACTCTTTTTTTTTTTAAAGATTTTATTTATTTATTTGACAGAGAGAGAGCACAAGCAGGCAGAGCAGCAGGCAGAGGGAGAGAAGCAGGCTCTCCGCCCAGCAGGAAGCCCAATGTGGGACTCAATCCTAGGACTCTGGGATCATGACCTGAGCCAAAGGCAGCGGCTTAACTGACTGAGCCACCCAGGCGCCCACCACTTTTACCCTTTACCAGTAAAACTTTACCAAAAACATACACACATTATCAATCACACTTCTTCAAAGAGGTATACCCTACAGTCTACACCCATTTTTTCCCACTCTTCTCAATGTCCTTCTACACCTAGGGCTCCACTGAAACCAGTCTCCCAAGGTTTACCAATAACCTTCTCCTAATGAACAAATTCAGTGGCCACCTCGAGCTTATTCCCATTCACTTTCCTTCAGTGGATATTGATGTCCTGCCCTCCTTCCCATGATTCTTCCGTACCTATCTCTTTCTTGACCCTTTCCCTCTCCCTCGTGGCAGTTCCTCAGGATCACCTTCCCTTCCATTCCAGCCTTTCCTTCTGACTGAGCTCCCTAGCTCTGTTAATGATTTTATCATTCTCCCAGTCCCCAGGTTTTAAAGCTGGGATTCCCAGATCTTCATTTAATCAATGCCATGGGTTCCCTCGGGAAGATTCCTACTGCCCAAGTTCCAGTTCAGGTTCTTCTTAAGACTCCTGGACCACTTCAACCTGCCTCCCCGCTCTTGTCCTTTCCGGGCACCACACAACCTTTTTCAAACACAGTAAAGCCACATCGTCCCTCCTTCACACGGCATCAAAAACCAAATGACAAAGCCTCAGCTTGACTCTCATGGACAACATGACTTTGCCCCCTAGAAAAACTGAGTGATTCCTAAGCATGTCTGGCTGTTCTCTACTTTCTCACCGTTGGTCACACACAAACTCGGAACTACGTCCTCCCCATTCACTCCAGGCTAGCTAAATTTTATCCATATTTCAAGGACATTGTAAATACTTCCTCCTCTTTGGAAGTTTTTCTGATGTCCTAGATGAATGAGATCACTCAGTCTTTCACCTCTCATAAACCTTTGTATTGGCTTGATGTCATAATTATTCATGCTCCAGAGATAACCATCCTCTTACGAAGTTTTTAATAATAAGAGGTATGTCTTGGAAAACTTGAGCACAGTGCTTTGAAATCCCAGATTATACTGGAAACCCTCTTTTAAGGACTATATTTTCCCTAGTAAAAAGATTCTCTGAGAGATTTGTTTTAAGAATTTATTAGGGCTTTTAATTGTAAATAAATGATTTTGGAGAAATTATTTAAATTGTCAATTGGCATAAATCAAATTTCCAAGGGTATTTATTTGGATGGCTTACAATGTTTTTGCACATGATGCTTTTTGCATATGATGTTTTTGAAAGCAAGGCAATAAGTAAGAGTGCAAACAGGTGAAGGGGTTCAGAACATGTCACACCCAAAATATGCCACTTTGGTAGAAAGCTCCTGAGAAACAGCCAGCGCAGAAAGAGTACTATGACGTCTCCCTTCTACCCGAAGTCATGAAATTTCCCATGAGAACAATGTCTTCCCTGTATCAGGAGGTGAAGAATATTTTCATCACAGACCGACAGTTGATGCCAAAATAGAACTATCTAAACAAATCTACTAAAAATAACTATTATCTCTGTTAGTTTTCTCGTCTCACCATCCCACAATTGACTGTCCTCTAAGAAAATTCCTTTGTCTCCTCACTCCTCCACAAACACATCATTTGCTTTAAAAAAGTATATAAGCTTCTCCAACTCTTCATTTCCCTTATAAGGACTCTTGCATGCATGTAAAAGATTAAATAAAATTTGTGTACCTTTCTCCTACTAGTTTAACTTTCAGGTCCAGGCACGGAAACTAAGCGGGTAGAACAAACTTTAATCCCCCTTTCACAGGATGGAAGAATTTAACATTTTGAAGATTGGTATTATACAGTGAATACAAGTGCATTAAAAAATTTTTTAACCCATCAGGAACACCTTTCTTAATTTACAAAGTGTAAGCCAAAGGCCTGATGCTCTCATAGGAGAACATTCTTCGTTTATTCAAAAGAAAGGAGCAGTCATTTGAAGAGTCACTGGAGCCTTGACTCTCTGTTACTGGAGAACTACCAGAGGGGTCTAATGCCTCCAAAACTAAAATTAGATGGCCAGAACCTCCCTCTCAATCATTTTTCTATACCTACTGCACAGATGAATAGACAAAAGTCTATTGTGAGTTGCCCTAAGACCTCCCACATAATCATTAAGGATCGTTATTTAGAAATGGTGGGCGTAAGCAATAAAGAGTTCATGTGTTTGAATGCCTTTTTTCTGTCTGTATAAGGTATTGCTAATCAGTCACATGAAACCTAGGAGCAAGAACATGGGGTTTAATCAAGGAGATTAAACCTTGAATCTTCTGTTTGCAACAAAGGCTAAAATATTGATGCAGAGTAAAAATAAGTTTGTTGGAACTTAAAGTTTACAAACCATTGGAAAACATCACATACTAAAAATGAATATTATAAGAGTTATAGAAGTTTCCGGAGGATCTGAAAACTGAGATTGGTTTATGGCAATCAGTACAATTCCCCAACAAACTTGATCTTTATTATGATTGTTTTGTGAAGTCATTTTTTGGTGAAAAAAGTTTGTGGAGCTACATCTGACATACCCAACAGATCCAGAATATTTATTCACACACACACACACACACACACACACACACACACACACACACACACACTTATTTTAAAGAAAAGAAAATTCGTTTTCATTTCCATTAGACTATTTCTAATGGACTCAGAGCTATCAGATGTAGAAACGTTAGCTTTTGTTGTGCCCAATTTCCTTATGATACTATTGCCTTTAAATTATTGACTTTTAAGGGAGGAACAAGGACATTGCTCTAAGCATTTTCCTAGATCAGCTTACCTCCAGGATGACTGAGATTCCACAGTTCCTGTCAAAAGGGAACCACACTAGAATGATGACAATGGCCTGGAGCCCAGCATTCAGTGTTAACCTGCCTTATGGCAGTGGCCCAGGATGCCTGAACACGGATCTTAGGTTGTCTTTCTGGTTTCAGCTGCACCCTTACGTAGGCATTCTTGCTGCTTTAATTCAAGTTATTGTTTAATCTAGTACCTTCAGTCCCTTTGATAATTTGCATGCATTTTGTTTTCCTTAGAACAATGAAAGGATCGTCACAATTATCTTAGTTTTCATAGGAGCCAAGCAGTCATTTGCTTGGGGACAGGGGTGCAGAATTGGGAAATCAGTTCTATTTTCCATTTTGGAGTCTGCCATCTGAGCATTTCTACCTCGCTGCCTTACAAAATCAGTTGAGTATTTTAGGCGCTCTTTGAAGCTAGTCGCTGTCATTGCTCTGAGATTTTCCAAACATGAAACCTCTGTAAGGAGGGCACAGCTGTGTGCATCATGGTTTCTCTGAGGCAATGACTCTGGGGTTTGGTGATGAGGAAATCCAAATCCCTGCCCTATAGAGCCCTCAAGCTCTCTCTCTCTTCTCTCTGAGACAGAGGTTCTCAAACTGCCCTGTGCTCCACAGAAGGCAGAGAAGCTGTTAAAAATCAATCCACCCAGGCCTGACTCAGGCCTGCTTAAGCCAGCTCTGAGGAGATCTGGAGAGAAAGTCCCTCCCCTTCATCCCTGGAATAGGGCACCTTGAGGAGCTGTGGTTTGGAGAGCTTCCCCAAGGTCAAGAGAGATCCAGATTGGTACTAGTGTCTGAGATTCCAAGTAGGTTAAAAAAGGTACAAATGTGAAAATGAGATTTCAAAAATGTTAAGAAATTTTTAAAACCTGAACTAATACCTGCAAAATATATGTGTGTATACATTTGCATATATTGCCATATGTATCTATTTGTATATATACATGTAGCATAATACATGTATATAATTATGCTCTTCACATGACAATTTCAAGATGTATTAAAAAATTCCTTCTAATTGCACTCCAGACAGTATGGCCTATTAATGGACCAAACATATAAAATCACATCCTGAGTACATTCTTCGATTTTCCTAATGTATCCCTGTGCCTGTAAGTACAACTTAATTTGCAGAAAACATCAAAAGTCAGAATTTGAGATCCTATGAATGGGAGTGAAAGAGGGGTAAATGGTGCCACCCCCACCACAGGCCTGCACTTAGAGATAATGAAGAGAAAGCACGTATCACAGTACCCAGAACAGAATAAATGCTGGCTGTTATAATTAGTTCCTACTCCCTTCCCACAATGCCATGGGAGCAAATATGTAAATTAAGAGACAAACTCTTGTGTTCATACATCAAAGTCCCAAGGTGATCTCTCCATCCACCAACTTCTAATAATGTTGTTTTGTTAAGTATGAATTTGATTATATCACTTGTTCAGTGTCTGTTTAGCTATATTTATTCTTGTTATTTGAGCATGAAATTCTTTTGAGAGGAACTCTTAACTTTGTGTCATAAATCCCCTAGAGAGACTGTAAATGCCATAAAATTCAGCGTAAAATATTGTATATCTGTGTGTGCATTCCCCTTGCTTCGAAGGTTATCAGCGGCACCCGTAAGATTTTCAAAGGGATTCATGACCTCCCAAATTTAAGATTTTCAACATAAACTGTTGGTACAGCTCACACCCATTTCAAGTTGCGCACAGAGTGCAGCATCTCAGTCCCCAATTCTCAAGGTGTTTGACCACCAAGGACAAGCCAGGACCTAATCTAGAATGTCTTGGACAGCCAGGTCCCTTTGGGCTCTGTATGTGTTTCCTAGGGCTGCCATGGCAAGGTATCCCAAATGGGGTGGCTTAAAACAACAGAATTTTGTCTCTACAGACCTGGAGGCCAAAATTCTGAAATTAAAGTGTTGCCAAGAATACGCTCCCCACAAAGCCTCTCGGGGAGGATCCTTCTTATCAATTCCAGCTTCTGGAAGCAAGCGTCAAGCACTCCTTGTCTATAGGAGCAACTCCAGGCTCTGCCTCAGTCTTCAAATGGCCACTTCCTCAGTGTGTCTGTGCCCACATTTCCTTCTTCTTATAAGGACACAAACTATATTCGATTAAAGGTCTACCCTACTCCATTATGACCTCATCTTAACTGATTATATCTGCAACAACCCTACTTCCATATAAGGTCACATTCTGAGGTTAGGACATCAACACGTCTTTTGGGAAGGACAGATTTCAACCCATGGTAGGCTCTATTCTTCCATTCCCTTTGCTGATAGACACAAAGGAAGGAAGGGTGGGGCGCTTGGGTGGCTCAGTGGGTTAAAGCCTCTGCCTTTGGCTCAGGTCATGATCTCAGGGTCCTGGGATCGAGCACCACATCGGGCTACCTGGTCAGTGGGGAACCTGCTTCCTCCTCTCTCTGCCTACCTCTCTGCCTACTTGTAATTTCTCTCTCTCTCTCTGTCAAATAAATAAATTAAATTAAATAACAAACAAAACAAAGGAAGGAAGGACAATCAGCAGGTACCAAGATTTTTCTCAGTCTTTGATCTGTGCTTGATACTTTAATCTTCACACACTTCATTTTTATCAATGAGGACACTGAGAACGAAATCAGGTAACCTATTTAGTGATAAAGACCCCTAAAAGGCCAAGTTTGAAAATAAACACAAGTTCCTCTGACAACAATGTCATTCATATGTAGTTTTAGATAAAATTAATGCAATATACAATAACAGATCCCAGAGCAAATACGCTCTCTGGGCAAATATAATTGTATTGCATATAATGTGTTTTAGAAATAGAATAATACAATGACACCAATGAATTAAATTAAGCATTTATCATCTGGGTGAGAGATAATCACAAGTAGAACAACACTACAGTAAAAAAAGCTTACTATTAAAGGTCCTACAACTAGTATACTTATTTACAGTTTACTCAGAATCTGTAAGATAGCATTTCTTTCAAGTTTTATATGCTACCTTTTGGTCATTATGGTGCTTTCCAGCAGAAAATTTGTTAGAAACATACAAGGGATGCTATGTTATCATTATTGTCCCTGGGAAAAAATATGCATATATTTATATATTTGTAATTTATTATATTGTAATATAAACTGGACATAAAATGAAACATGGTAAAAGGAGATTCTGTTACATGAAGTCAGTATTAATAATTTATGACATAACAGAGTATTAAATAGCTAAGCTTTTGAACAACTCTGTAAACACTGAAAATTCTTACACATCGATAATATACAGAATTTAAGAACAAAATAAATGCACAAAGGCAAGAAAAGAGAGAGTGATACAAACCAAGAAACAGAGAGCATGTGGACAGGGGAAGGAGGAGAGCAGAGGTAAAGGGAGAAAACAAATCTTAAACCGGCTCCATGTCAGCAGGGAGTCCAACACAGGGTTCAATCTCATGACCTTGAGATCACAACCTGAGCCAAAATCAAGACTCTGTTGCTTAACTGACTGAGCTGCCCAGGCGTCCCTGCACCAAGAAACAGACTCCTAACTACAGAGAATAAACAGATGGCTACCAGAGGGGAGGTGGGCGGTTGGATGGGTGAAATGAGTGATGTGGATTAAAGAGTACACTTATCATGATAGAACTGAGAAAGGTATAGAATTGTTGAATCATTATATTGTACATCTGAAACTAAGATAGCCCCGTATGTTAATTATACTGCATTTAAAATTAAAAACTTAATAAAAAAAAGAGAAAAAGAGGGGGTAGCTGGATGACTCAGTCATTTGGGCATCCAACTGTTGATTTCGGCTCAGGTCATGATCTCAGGGTCCTGGGATCAAGCCCCACATTGGGCTCCATGATCAGCAGAGAGATCTCCTTGAGGATTCTCTGTCCCTCTCCCTCTGCCCTGCCCCCACTCACTCATACACTCTCTCTCTCAAAAAAATCTTTAAAAAAATAAAAAGAAAAGAAAGAAAATTCTTACACAGCTACTCTTGAAAAAAGCTATTTGATTTTTTTACTGAAAGAGAGCATCTGGATGTATTAATTATCTTGATCTTGGTAATCATTCCAGAATGCATATGTATATCAATCATCATGTTGTACACTGTAAATATAAACCATGGTTTTTTCAATTGTTCCTCAATAAAGTTGGGGAAAAAAAGAGTATCTCAACACACTGGAAATCAAAATGACATGAGTTTCTCATTTTCCAAAAAAGACACAGGGACAGTAGTATTATAATCATCAATGATATCCATGAAAATGCTAAAATTGAAGGATTTTAATAAAATGTGATTTTACTTCATTACATTTTATGTAATGTTTTCTTAGTTCAAAATTTACACAGACTAGTCCTTCATAATTTCTAAAAGAAACTGTGGGGAACAGCAGAAAGGGCATTAATCCGAGTGGGGAATGCAAGTGGAAGGTCGGGCTTCAGCAGCAAGGGGAGCAGAGCAAAGAAAAAAAGAAGCCACAACACAGATCAGAGACACGGATGTCCAGCCCACAGAAACAAAGCTCTCCAACTAACCCATCAATAGGGGCACCTGGGGGCTGTCTGTTAAGCGTCTGCCTTCGGCTCAGGTCATGATCCCAGGGTCCTAGGATCGAGGCCCGCATCGGGCTCCCTGCTCATGCTTCTCCCTCTCCCTCTGCCCCTCCTCGCTTCTGTTCTCTCATGTGTGTTCACTCTCTCTCTCTCTCTCTCAAACATATAAATAAAAAAAAATCTTAAAAAAAAAAAAGACCTTCGAATATTCAGATTCTGTCTTGGGTAAACCATCAGGGGAACGACCAGCACCCTGAGTTGCCCAATCACAGTGAAGACTTGGTTCGAGTCTACTAGACTCCTTTAGAGACACAACCCACCCAAGCTGTCCCCAAAATTCATTCTTAATTTTTTTAAAGATAAGAAAAAATATTTTGGATTGATGTGGATTATATTCAGCATGTTGATTTCAAATAGGACTAAAAGAAGAGTAAGCTTCATCTCCAATAGATACATAACATTTCTGGTCACTGTATGTTCACTTCCTAGGACATGTATAGAAGAGGCTCTTTTGTACCACAGAAAGAGCATAAATCTGAGGATAAAAAGCCAAGCTGAGGTCTCCCATCCACCGCATATGTGAACTTGAATAGTCATTTAGCCCTCCGAGCTCTGACTTTCCAATACGTATTTTTCTTCCAACCCTTTTGCTTTATACTATTTATGACAATTTCACTATCTTAAAATACAGTTTTTCTTAAGTTAGTAGTATCTTTACTTTTAAAAAGGTGGGCATAAGAAAAGGCATGGTCAAAAATTAATATTTGACGGACTCCATGCTGGGTGTCCTGCCTACTTAAAAAAATTCATATATTTAAAAGAGCAGTTATCAGTGTTCCATCAAACCATGGTGAGTTGGCAGATTCAATTAAGACCAAAAATAATATACTCTACCCCTTAACAAACGAATTCCAACTTTAACATCGCTGTAAGTTTATCATAAATGGAGTCCTAAAGAGAAAACAAATAAATTAGCATAAAATAACCTTTATTTTAAAAGGGCTATTAAGTCATTGTGGTATATAATCAAAGGATTAAACTGGTTTTATGACCAAAAAACTGATCAAATTCCAGAAGTGCGCTACCTGCCACGCTTAAACATCTCTTCGCTGAAATAGAGAAGAGAAATGGCATGGGATTTAGAGTCAGTGACCAGTTTGCAATAAATATTGCTTTGAATTAGATGTGATTTAATTTGCCGTGACTTCTGCATCTCCAGAAACCCACTAGGAGCTTAGCTGTTAAGATGAACTCAAGCATATAGTGCTTTTGTTAATAGTTAATGGCCCTGTTCCACCAAAATTAAATTTCCACAGCTGCCAACCACAGAAGTTTGGTTGTCTCCTGAAGGCTAGAGTTAGAGTCTGATCCAATAATGGACATTGTAGCTCACCTTCCGTTATAAACAATCACTCTGTAACCCTTAACCCTGCAGGTTAATGGATCAGAACCCACTGACCAAGCATAAGGTCATCAAGAAAACTACTCACAGTTTTCCTGTTACAGCATCAGATTATCAAACATACTGATTATCTCTAAAGACAATTCAAGAAAAACAGTCTATCTCCCCTGGTCCTGTTACCTCAACCCCAATTCATTCTCTTAATTCAACTTGTAAGACCAGCCAAAATACAGTCATATTTGATGATAGGGAAATTATAATAGTTACCATTTATGTGATGCTCTTATGTGTTGGATGTTTTATAAGCCCTATTTTATTTAATCATCACAACATACCCATAAAGGGGATAGTGAATGTTAAATCCATTTTATAGATGAAATTACTGGGACTTGGTAAGATAAGTAATTTCCCAAGTTCACACAACTGGAAGAGGGATTTTAGTTGGTCAGACTCCAGAGCCCATGGTTAAGAACACATGCTCCAGAGCATCTATTATCAACATTGGAAAATTTCACTTATTTCTTTTTGGTGAAAAAAGAATTTTCTTAACAGCAAGATTACATGTTTTTAAATATGTATGTGTGCATAAAATAAAATCCACATTTATCCATAGAAAAATATTTGAAATGACAGACTTGAGGCATTAATGGTTCTCATTTCTGAGGGATAGACTCATGAGGGGGAATTCATTTTTTTACCTGTATTTTCTACATTTTTTTTTTTACATAGGCTCCATGCCCAACATGGCGCTTGAACTTACGACCCTGAGATAAAAAAATCACATGTTCTACCTACTGAGCCAGTCAGGGACCCCTGTATTTGCTAATTTTTCTACAATGATTTATATTGTTTTAATAGTAAAAAAAGAACAAAGTTATTTGGGTTATAAAAATAACATGCCAGAGTTGACATCATCAGAGAAGGAAATCGCAGACTAGGAATATTTTAATGATGAGTTTAACAGAAAACAGAAAAACTTAAGGCCTCGATGAAAATTAAATGATTGTAAGATAACATGGAAAGATGCTCAACATCACATACCCTCAGGGAAATGCAAATCAATACCGCAGTGAGATCTCATCTCACACCTGTCACAATGGCTAGTATCAAAAAGACAAGAAATTACAAGGGTTGGCGAGGATGTGGAAGAGAAGGAACCCTCGCACATTGTTGGTGGGAATGGTGCAGCCACTGTGGGAACGAGTATGGAGGTTCTTCAGAAAGTTAAAAATAGAACGACCATATGATCCAGTAATTCCACCATTGAGTACTTACCCAAAGAAAATGAAAACACCAATTCAAAAGATATTTGCACCCTTATGTTTACTGCAGCACTATTTACAATAACCAAGATATGAAAACAACCTAAATGTCCATTGGTAGATGAATAGTTAAAAATAAAAAATAGTTAAAAAGATAGTTATACATAGAGAGAATAATACTCAGCCATAAAAAAAGAATGAAATCTTGCCATTTGCAACATGTATGGATCTGGAGGGTACTATGCTAAATGAAATAAGTGAGACAGAAAAAAAAAACATATGATTTTATTTATATGCCAAATCTAAAAAAACAAACAAATAAGCAAACAAAACAGAAAGAGACTCAGATACAGAGGACTAGTGGTCACCAGAGGAGAAGGATATAGAGGGATGAGTGAAAAAGTTGAAGGGGATTAAGAGGTACAAACTCCCAGTTATAAGATAAATAAGTCTCAGGGATGAAAAGTACAGCATGGGAAACACAGTCGATAATATTGTAATGTTACTGTTGTATTACAATGTAAAGACATGGTGACCACACTAATTGCAGTGAGCACTGAGTAATGTATAGAATTGTCCAATCACTATGTTGTACACCTGAAACTAATAACTTTGTATATCAACTATACTTCAATAATAAAAAAAAGTTTTTAAAAGGGTATGAAATTGGTATGGATTAAAAGAAGTTATATTAGGAAACTCTTGTAGTTACATTTGAAATAGCTAAATACCCATCCGGGAATCCACTATTTTCTGAGGAGCGCTATACGAATCAATTTCTTTACAAGTCACAAATGAAAGACAAGAAGTATTATTATGCTACCATGCTAAGAGGAGACTTCATTCATCTTAACAAGAAATTAACATTCTTGAGCAAAATGATCATAGGATCTGACCTCTTATCTCCCTCTGGAAGGAAATTATATGTTCCAAATTCCACTGTCTCTGGATAACATAGCATTAAATCAAACAGTTGGAAATAGGGGAAGACTTAATATCTCTGATTGGAAACTATGAATCCAAGAGGAAATCACCCTGGTTCCACAAACGCCTCAATTTCAAACTATGTTCTTGAATCCTCTATTCTTTTAAGTGCTTGATTTTACTACTGATTGAAATTTATATCAGTCATGATCATTATAGCTATCACGTATTGTGATTCATTTATAATTTTAATAATTCAGCCTATGCCATGCTCCATACGCAATAACTCCCTAAAATAGAGTAAGGGAGTGAAAATCAGGGATACTATATTTTTGTGTGTAGCCACAGACCTGGGTGCACTAATCATTTTTTTCTGAGCATGCCACTTCTCAGAGTGGGCCCTCGGGCAGCTAATCCCTGTTGCTTTGCCTTTCTGTCTGAAATGTGAGGGAGTAAGGATACAGTCAGTGTCCATGAGTGAGGGTTAGAGGTAGAAATCATTCAATGTCTCCAACAAGACGGTTATGTGGTGCTAAAGAAAAGAAGGCGGACGCCCAGGTGGCTCAGTCAGTTAAGAGTCTTCCTTCAGCTCAGGTCATGATCCCTGCATCCTGGGATCGAGCCCCACACCGGGCTCCCTGCTCCGCAGTAGTCTGCTTCTCCATCTACCCTTCCCCCTGGCTCTTGCTCTCCCTCGGTTGCTCTCTCTCTCCCATAAGTAAATAAGTAAACAAAATTTTTAAAAGAAAAAGAAAAGAAGGGGTCAGGAATTCAGTCATTCAAATGACTGAATTCAAATGACAGTCATTCAAATGACTGAATTCCTGACCCCTTCTTTTCTTTTCTTTTGAATGACTGAATCAGCATGATCCCAATAGCACTGAAGAAACTTGTGTTAAGATAGTTTTTAAATATGTAAAATCATGATCTTCATACAAATACCAAGTGAATTACATGTCAAGATTTTATTTAACTCATTAATTAATGAAAGAATCCATAAGATGTCACAAATAATACTAATGAGTGTCTGAAGGATTTCCTATAGGGGTAATGCTGAAATGAATTTTGCTAATAGATGCAAAAATGGTCAATATCCAAGGCAATAAAATGTAATATTTGGAATTATCTCAGGGGGAGGCATCAATTACATCCCACCTACTTGACAGAACTTGTTTGCATCTCCCTGAACAGGAACCAATTGCTTAATTCTGAACACCAAACCTCTATATCACTCAGTAGTTTTTGTGCCCGGATACAAGTACTTCACCATTTTTCCTATAACACTAGTATAATCTCAGTGTGCCCTAGGCCACTCTTCTGGGTTTACATTCTTCTTTAACATCCAGTTTAATATCCGAGCCCTGCCCCCTACACCGTAGGAAAGCCTGCATCCTCCCCAATGTAATTAACAGTTCCCCTTTTGTCACTCCCTAAAGCCCCACTAACAGAAGGCTGCAGGATTTAACAGATTCCTCCCAAAGGTCTGGGAATAACAGAGGGGAAATGACAACACAGCATAAAACAAGATTTTGACATCCTTTTTTTGTTTTTTAAGATTTTACTTATTGGGGTGCCTGGATGGCTCAGATGGTTAAGCCTCTGTCTTCGGCTCAGGTCATGATCCCAGGGTCCTGGGATAGAGCCCCACATTGGGCTCTCTGCTCAGCGGGAAGCCTGCTCCCCCCTGCCACCTGCCTCTCTGCCTACTTAAATAAATTAATTAAATCTTAAAAAAAAGATTTTATTTATTTATTTGGGAGAGAGAGAACAAGTGAGATGAGGGGCAGAGGGCTAGGGAGAGAAGAATCCTCAAGCAGATGCCCCGCTGAGCACAGAGCCTGATGTAGGCTCAATCCCCAGGACACTGAGATCATGACCTGAAGGGAAATGAAGAGTCAGCAACCCAACCGACTGGGCCACCCAGGCGTGCCAAGATCTTAACAGCCTTCAAGTTTATTTCGCTAGCTCCACACATGGGAATTTCTCCTGCTTTACTCCATAGATCTCATCCAGTTGCTGAAACCTTAGTTTCAGGGCATACACTGCAATGGAAGAACACCAAAATGTGACAGAACAGTTTAGTGCTTTTCTTTCAAGGGCCTTCGTCCAGCTAAGGTCACGGCGGTAGTGGTGGTGATTGGGGAGCTCATAACCCAAAAAAGCCACTGTCCAGCTTTTCTAAACAACTCAGCCTGGAATTCTGTCCTTAACAGGGGAAGAACCAGAGCTTTGAAATTATAATTTTCCTTAACCTGCTCCAGATCAAATCCTCAGATATTGTTCCATCCACCACAAAAGTATCCAAGAGAAGGGAAAAAATCGTAAAATGTAAGTGATCTCCATTTCTAAGCAAACTGCACGAGTCAGGTCATTTTTGCTCCATGATGGTACAGGGAGTGTACATAAATTAGACTCTAAGCACTTCTAAAGTTTAGAGGTAAAATATAAACTATTAATATGCAAATAAAATTTACAATGTTATTAAATCACCAGTTAGAGATACATTGTCCTCTAAATATTTCTAGAAGTTAAAATTACAGACTTTAGAACTTCTAAGATGTAGACAATAATAAAGTCGCTCATTTTTAAAGGTATTATGGATGCTTCGATAAAGGAGCTAAATGGCTTAAATCAGTGACATCTCTTTGGCGAAAGACACAAATCCTCAAAATCAAGGATGAAAGGACAAAAATAATATAGTAAAAAGGAAAATGCAAGGAAGGAAATCTCGCTTTTGTTTACTGTTGTTATTTCAAAACTCTCTCAAGTGTAGCATGTCTTGATTCTCACACCCTCACCTAGAAAAGGTAGGAGCCATGGGAACATTGCCATTTTATAGACAAAACAACTCAGGCACACGGAGGCTACATAATTTGTCCCTCATATAACGAGTTTGAAGTAGGAGGTCCAGGTCTGGAAAATTACATCATCTGACTCCAAACCCAAAACTTATTCTTTTCCACCATGCCACTTTGAGGTTACAGAACATAATTTTAATTACTGCAGTATAGGTGTAATTAACCACGTATTTTTAGAACTGTCTAACAAATTCAATACATTTAATACTAAGACCCTAGATTCCAAGTTGACTATAAATTTGCAATAAAACCTCAGCGCCCCAGAGAAATACCTTAGAACTATAAGACCCACAGCGGACAGAAGCAAATGTTCCCATAATTGCTATCAGCCCTCTAATCATGGTCCTCGACTCCTCAAACCTTTTGCCACCTAGTTGTACTATTCTAAATGCTTGGTCTTGAATTACCTAGCTATTATGGAGTTGGAGAACCTGAAGTACCTTGTTCAGGGGACTATGATTGTTACATCATCCTTCCCATTGAAATCACGGCACTGAAGAAATGTCAAGGGCAACGATTAAGCCCTCCAGTGACTACCTTGATAATCTGACTGCTAAATCCTTTAATTGCACTGATCTTCAACATAGGAACATCCTTGCTTCCAGCCTGGCTATCATCTCAGGCTATTTCCCTTTCTAAATTGCTGCTACATTTTCGTCCACATGCCTGCCTATGCAGGATCAGCTCATAGTAAATCTATGTGCAGCACAGGAAATGTCCCACAGATAATGAATTTTACTGATATCACACAAGAACTGTCAATCATCACAGCTCCATTACCCTCATGCTGCCAACATAAAATAAATTACCACGTTTGCTAGCATTCTTATAGTATGTGCTCTTTGGGTGCTTTGTGTTATTTTTATCACAGTTGTTCTTTGGAGACGTTTGGTTATTCTGAGAGAGTGAGAGAAACAGAGAAAGCTAGCATGTATCAGCTTCTCCCATGGTGAGATTTGCCCAACTCACCCAAGATAATATTCTCTCTTTTTTTTTTTAAGTAGGCTCCACACCCAGTGTGGAGCCAAATGTGGGGCTTGAACTCACCACCCTGAGATCAAGACCTGAGTTGAGATCAAGAGTCTGACGCTTAACCACCTAACCCACCCAGGCACCTGCCAAGTCGCAACAATAATTTTTCCTGAATCATTTGGAGTTTGCTCTCAGAAAAAGAATCTATTCTAAAAGAACAGAATAAAAAGAAGCTAGTACTTAAGGTTTTGGAAAGAAGTTGTCTCCCTAGAATTTCAAAAGGAATAAGGAATTTTCTGAAGCATCAGTTCTGTTTTAAAAAAATTACTCTTTTCTAGTGTCACCATCTCAAAAAATTGTAATAGGAAAGTAAATTCAACTCTCATTTAAAGTCAGCATGAAAAACTGGTTAGGTATTTTTTCAAACTTCTTTTAAATCTCTCAAAATTACTGAATTCCAAACTCTCAAGAGCTGCTTTTATGGTCTTGTCATATTTCTTCAAATATCAAAATCTCATAGATTTGAGACTGAGATTAGACATACTAATAGAGACCAATTTTACACCAATTAAAGAGACATCTTTCTGTGTCTTAGTAGATGGAAGCAAGGATAATTTATTTCATGAAATCAAACATCTTCAAAAGTTATTACATTTAAAAACATTTGCATATCTGGACCATGAACCACAAGTAAGGGGTCCTTACGGGCTGGTCCCTCAGCTTATTTCATGCAACGGTTTCCCCAGTGAAAAAGTATTTAATTAAATAAGTACTTAAAAGATGGAGATTTATATGTGTCAATTCACCAAAAATATGGTTTTTCAAATGAGATAAGTAGTTTGGATTCTTTCCTTTAGCGAATAAGAATGAGGTCCCTTCTTTCTTTAAAATTTATCAGTAGTAGGATGTGTATGTGTGTACATATATAATACATATGCAATATATAACATATACATGTACACACACATATGTAATATATGCTATATATGCATGTGTGATATGTGCACGTATATGTATGTGTGTGATATACATGTGTGGTGTGTATACATGTATATGTGTAACATATATGTGTAATATATGTGATCTATAATAGATATGTGTGCATAGACACACATGTAATATGTATATGTACTAATATATGTGTATATATAATATACAATAAGGAAAGGACAGGCTAAAGCAGAAACAGAGAGGAAAGAACAGCAATTTTGCCAGTAACATTAGCACACTTGTACTAGGTAGGATTCACCCAGAATGAAAGAAAAACAGACATTGTAGCGGTAGGTCCAGAGTGGTTAAGACCAGCACTTCGCATGTGTATTCCAGAAGGCAATGGTGGCACCCACTACCCATAGACATGTATTTAAATAATCAACCCTCTACACCGGAAGCCCTAAAGCCCCTTTCCACCAGCACACAAGGGACCCAGAGCTCTGCTGGGCACAACAGTTGTTCTTATGGCATCCCTGGGAAGCATCTGCATCGAGTGTCCAAAGAATGGGGGAGCTAAATTTATAAGCCCAAGTCATGCCCCTAAATGACTTCTGGGCAGGCTGCAAATGAGATGACATAGAGCAAGCAGAGCAAAATTCCCACTCACTTGAAGACTGACAGCCCATGGAAACTGGTCTAGACCCTGTCGGCTCCGGGGCACTCAGCCAAGCCCACGGCGGACAGTCCTCTCTGCTTCGCCCACTCAGGTTCCCATGCTGTTACCCCAGCCTTGGAGCCCTGGCACCCAGCCTTCTCCCTGCTCCCCTCCACGTGGCCAGCCTCACATCTGTGCTCTCTTCATCCAGGGGTGCAAGAAAGCTGCTCTCATTTCCTTTCAGGACACCTCGAATCTTGACTATCCAGGAAGAGTTTCAAATACCCATGAAGTAAGACTGCAATTATAAGCAATAGAAAAGTTGACTCCTGGGGCACCTGGCTAGCTCAGTCAGTGGAACATCCATCTCTTGAACCCCCATGTTGGGTATGGAGCCTACTTAAAAATAAAAAAAGACTCCCAATCCATGGAGGGTTAGGGAGTGCAAGGGTTAGAGTGGGGTGCAAGGAGAGACTGTCAGAAAACAGAACCGGGGGAGGGAGACAAACCATAAGAGACTCTTAATCTCAGGAAACAAACTGAGGGTTGCTGGAGGGGACGGGGGTAGAGGGATGGGGTGGCTGGGTGATGGGCATTGGGGAAGGTATGTGCTATGGTGAGTGCTGTGAATTGTGTAAGACTGATGAATCACAGACCTGTACCCCTGGAGCAAATAATACATTATATGTTAATAAAACAAAAAAAGAGTCATACCCCTTCTATTCATATTTCAGCAATTCAAAGTATATAATAATTTGAATAAAGCCTAAGATGAACTGTAAAAAAAAAAGAATTCTTACAATTCAATAATGAAAAGACAAATAATTCAAAATAGAAAAAAAAAGAAAACAGAAACATGATTCTTTCCTCCTCTTCCACTTACAGAAAGAATCACAGAGAAAGGATAAAAATCATTATTGCCATCAAAATCACTATCGCAGCCATGCCACGAAGTTCCAAATAGAAAAAAAGAAATCTACCCTTACTCGGGCAAGCAGGCAAGCGACAGAGGAGGAGAGGAAGAAGGAGCTGCCAGAGCTCTGGGTGTGAGTGGAAGAAAGCAGCTTTTCTCTTTGAAAAGCAGATGAAGGTTAAGCCCTTGGGGAATTCTGACTGATGATTCTCTTTCATGAACCAGCACATCTTAAACACATTTCCCTTGAGAAGAGGCATCATCATTTCATTTCATGGTCAAGGTCACTAAAATGCTCCAAAAATAAGTTTGAAGCAGGGAGCAAAAGGAAGAAAGCAAAAAAAAAAAAAGCAGCTTTGACAACAAAATGACGATGTGAACAGGTACATTGTACGGTGGCCTGGGGCTCCGAGACTGACAGGTCATTGAGCCCCTGTGGATGTGGTCTTGTGTGTCTCTTTCTTCCCCTAATGACTCAGCCTCTTTTCAGTGGCTGCACACTCATGGGAAGAAAGATGGCAGAGGACACGCACAGTAATCAGAGCAATTAGTCTGGGAAGATCACATAGCACGATCCTAATACAAAAGGACACAGTTCAAAGAGAAACTCCAAGTCTGACGTTTCTTCAGGGTCACTGTCAGAAGCGCAGGATGCATGTGTGACAGTGAGCCTGGGCTGTTTTAAGGAGTCTGGTGGAAATGGGCGCAGCATGTCAGGTGCACCACATCACCCAAGCCAAGCTCGGCGACTTCTTGGATGTTTATTTTTCAGGCTTTAATCTAATACCAAGTCCTGTTCCTTCTTCTCCAGAAGCCTCACTGATAACTCTCTTTATCCCTTTATTCAATTTCTGTCTAGGCTGTGGTTCTCTGACAGCTGCCGGGGCTGCCTACGACAGCTCCCTCTCATCTGGGCACTTCCAAACTTCAGTCCTGTCCACAATTCATCGTCAGATCCTTGTTCCTAAACCACCATCTCCTCTAGTTCTTTCCCACAAATGTAAAACACGCTTCGGTTCCCTTTCTTCTAAGAACAACCAACAAGAACAAAAATAATAGATCTCTTAAGCATATTGTCTTCTCCAGCCCATCACCATACTCACCGCTTTTCTTCACCGTGATGTATTTGGAAAGCATGCTCTTCACTCAGCATCTTCATGGCCGCACACCCCCTTCTTCACCCCATTGTGCGTTGGCTTTTACCCCCTCCACCCAGTTCTACTCATGCTCTACCTACCACATCCATCCACGTGCTTCCGCTTGTTAAACCAACAGCAAGACCCCATCCTTCCCCTTCATGGTTCTTAGTACAACTCGTAACAATAACCAAGTTCTCGGGGAAATTCCCCTTGCCAACTTTTAAGATCACACTCTTAAACATCCCTCCTTAGATCTTTGTTTTCTGTCTTCTTTTCCAACCCCTTCCGTCCAAAACCCTCAAACTTGCATCTTCACCAGGTTCCATCCTGAGTGACGCTTTCACCTTTCTAGGTGAACCCAGTAGTGGCCCTTGCACATACCGCCCCTTAATTAATGCAGGTTACTGGTTTATAGACTTTTTTTTTTTTTTCAGATTGATGGTGTTGTTTATCTATCCCAGAGCTTCCCCATTGCATGCCAGGTAAAGTTCAAGGTCCTCAGCCTGGAATTACAGGCTGTCTATCATCTAACTTTTCTTCCATTTATACCTCTCTATTTCCCTTCCCCAACATAAACCTTTCCCCAGAAATCCCACCACACTCCCCACTGAGACTTTGCTCAAGTGGTTTCTTCGTTCTGATAGACCCTTACCCTCTATCCTTTTATGTCTACACAAGTCATGCTCATCTTCTATGATCTGGCTCAAATTCCTTCTCTTCTCCAAGGCCTGCCTGACCACTCAAGAGTACGGCCATCTTGCCCTCCTTGTACCTTCCACCAGTTCTTCTCTATTATGCATTTGGATATGTGTTTTCATGGTTACTTACCCGTTTGGGACGCGATCTGGAGGGACAGAAGGGTGTGCGTGTCTGTTGTGGGGCTGGTGACTGACTGGGAGAGTGAGGGAGTGTAAGGAGGCACATGGGTGAGCCCTGGGGTAACCTTCCCTAGGAGGCAGTGTACGCCATGATTTGCTAATGGACCTCCCCTCTTGTCAAATACAGCAACAGACCTCTACTCGGGGCTCCATAAATACTTGGTAGAAACCAATTTTAAACTGTCAGCATTTATGTGGTCCATCCTGAAGGAGCTCGTTGTTATGGACTGAATGTTTGTGCCCTTCCCCCAAATTCATATGTTGAAATCCTCACCCCCAATGTCATGGTATTAGGAGATGGGTCTTTGGGACATAATTAGGTCACAAGGTGAAGTCCTCATGAGTAGGATTAACGTCCATATAAGAAGAGACACAAGAGCTCTTGCTTCCTCCCTCTCTGCTCCCCACCCTGTGAGGATATGAGAAGTTGGCAGCTTCCAACGCAGAAGAAGGTTCTCAACAGCCTCCGACGGTGCTGGTGCCTGGATCATCGACTTCCCGCCTCCGGAACAGTGAGAAACACATCTCTGTCTAGGTATTTTGCCGCAGCAGCCCAAACTGACTAAGACACCATGAACCACTACATACTCTCCAAAAGAAAACCGTGGGGATGCAGCGAGGGGCGTGGGTTCCCTGAGGACTTGGGAAAAGAAATCATCCAATGCCTTCCTCCCAGAAAACAACCCAGGCCCATCAACAGACAAATGGAGAAATAAACTGTCATACATACATACAAGGGGATATTATTCAGTCATAAAAAGGAATTGAATTTTTATTTATGCCAGAATATGGATGGACCTTGAAAGCGTGCTTCGTGAAATGAGCCAGACCCAAAAGGACAAACCCCGTGTGAGTCCACATATATGAAATACTGAGGACGGGCAAATTCAGGGAAGAAAAACACATTGGGGGTGGGGGCCAGGGAAGGGCTGGAGGAGGGGGAAATGGGAGTTGCTGTTTAATGGGTACAGCGTTTTTTTAAGGAAGATGAAAAAGTTCTGGGTATAGGATGGTTACACAACACAGCAAATGTACTTAATGTCATAGAATTATACACTTACAAGTGGTTAAAATGATGCCTATCATGTTATGTCTATTTCACTATTTAAAGAAAAAAGTTCGCAAGGCCCCCTGATGAGCAGACTGTGGAGAAGGCAGGAAGCCCCACTGGCCTTGCCAGCCAAACGCTCAAGGTCTTCCCAGCGGACTGCACACGCACAGAAGACGCCAGCCAGCCGAGACACAGAGAGTCTCACGCTCTCTCACAGAGAGCTGACACGTCCTTCCGCATCTCCACCAGGGGGCAGTTCCTCCCCAAAACAAAATGTACCAGAAATTCCAAACACACTGGGGCATCTCAGCAGCTAAGCTTCTTGGCAGGGGGAGGTGAGAATTTAGTCACCAGGAGGTGACTTTACCTGTCTCTTGAGTAGTCTGCCATGTTGAGCAAGAACCTCCCTCCTTCTGAGCTTCAGCCCACCTTAGGTAAAGTGGGAGAAAGATCACCTACCTTGCAGCCCTACTGTAGTATTTTGTACCTCAACAGACCTGCGATACCTAAAACACCTGTTATGGTGTCTGGCACACAGCAGACTCTCAACAATGGTAGCTATAATAATAGTCATTCTTATTAGTAGTCTAATCTTCTCTTTATTTTACCAGCACTATGCCTCCCAGGAATGGAGTCCAGAAAATTCTCCTTTCAAACCGACACCTGTTCTCATTTGCTGAATCTCCGAGAGTAAGGAATTGTCTATTTCTCAGAGATTTGATAGTTCTGTATGAGAAAGAACACATTGCAAACTACTGACTGGCGTTGGCCATCACAGAGAGTGACAAAGGAACAGAGTGGGAGAGAAAATGTTCAGGACTGCTGAACCTGGAGGCTCGCTGAGGGACGAACTTCCTGAGACACCCCCACCTCAAGCCCCCAGGGTGGGCCTGTCTCGGCATTTCTGAAGAGCACAACCAGCCATGCTCCTTCAGTCAGTGAGACCGCATCTAAATCTAAAATAGCCTACCTGACAAACGCCGCCAGCAAATGAGGAAAGGACATTCAGGATGCACTTGAGAGCCTTTCCTATGAGAGGGGGAACTGTGTCCTTCACACGCATTCTCCAGCCGAGGCGTGCATGTGAGGGAACTTCAAGCAGAGATAATGATGGAAATTAGGGATGAAAGAATTATTATGTCAGCAGACCCACTGCAATATTCAAGAGAAGGTAATTGGATCTTTAAAATGAAAAACGTCAAACAGGAAGAGTAGATACCGCTCCACGCTGAGCACTCACAGGGGAAAGTCAAGTGACTCACACAGTCTGTCTCTGGGTTTGGAGGCAAGGAGCGAGTCCAGAACATTTTCCATCCTTGGGAGGAAAGGGCTCCTGGACTTTCCTGTACTGATCTTCCATTCGCCCTTCACCTGCACCATCTCTGTGACCATGCGCTGAGGCAAGCGTGGACAAAGAGAAACACAAGAACCTTGGGGAGACTGTGGCACACAGCATGGCATGTGAAGGAATGGTGAAAAAGACTCACATTTATTGGAGTCTCCAAGGAACACTGATTAAAGGGGCAGAAGTTACCAGATAGAAGGAAAACCACTTTCTTCATAAGGGGAAAGAACAGAGATGTTGTGTTAAGTCCTTCATTGTGTTTTTTTGCTCAAACCTGATATCCACATGAAATCACCACAAAGAAATGCCCACATATCATGAATTATATAAACACATCTGGAAGATTCTGGATGGATCATTCCAGCAACGTAAATGCTCTCTAGATTTACAAAATATGTAAGAAATTTTTGAGGATAAAATGAGAGAATAGGTGTAAGTGAAAAACCTTGAAATCATGCAGCTTTGTATATTGTCTTTATGCCGTTGAAAAAGAGCCTACAAGGTATAGAAAGCACTTGGACCTGGGCCTTCTCACGGCTAACTTAAGCACTGACTGCCCCTTTTGTTATTCACTGAACACACTGAAACAAACACAATAAATGCTCAAAGAAAGATTGCAAAAAAAAATGTTTGAAACTTAAACTAGTTTGGAAAATCGGGAACAAGATAATCCACTGAGGCTTGAACATATTGTGTTAAATATTTTTTCTTCCTCTTGTCTTTAAAACTGTTTGGAGTTTTCATGAGCTGTAAAGACTCAAGGGAACCAGTCAAAGTATCCTTGCAGAGATTCTGAATACCACTAAAACTAGCTGTCAGCCATAAATCAGTATCTAGCTATTTTCCAACCTATTTATAAAAGTGCGGCTGTGAAATACATCTAAAATACAAATCTGAGCACATTTATCTGAAGACGGTACTTTTAGCAACAACCTTTTCAAACAAACAAATGCTGACTGTCTAAAGCAAAATAATTGCATTGTGTCAAAATGCTGGGGGTGGACTATTTAAGTCACCCGTGAAGCTGGTATGATAAATAGTGGAATTTCACCGGATGGCAGCTTCATTCCACCTACCCGAGGGCTTAACGCTAGTGCCAGCCCAGATCTGATTTTTATTGAAAGAAAGAGAAATGTGTCAGAAGCAGACAACATTTCTGGATTTCCAGTGAATAGTCTCAGAGGTACTAACATTTCATGCTCAAGATGAATTCAAGACTTTGCGATTCACTCTAGCATGTGTTCTATATCATATTCTGAATCAATTTTCTTTTTGGAGGTATTAGGCTATTGTCCTGGAAATTAGACAAATGCCACGTGGTTCCAAAGCCCCTTCTATGTTCATTCTCATCAACTGCACATTAGCTTTATTCAACAAAATCAACCAGGAAAAATCAATAGAAAAAGAATTTTCAGCCTCTTTGAAGCTCAAGATGTATAGAAAAGTAGATACATGCCAGGACCTCATGAGGTTCTGAGCAAATGCAGATGTCACTTTACCGGTACTGTTTTATCCAACAACAATTTTTTGATCACTGGTTCATTGTCATCTATGTTCAACTGGGAAGCTCTGGGCATTTTGTTTAATTATGGCTGACAACCTGAAACACACAGAAAGGTCTGATCTCCATTACAATTCATAGCTTTTAAGTAGTAACTTGGGATAATCTAAAATAGAGATCTTTGTACTGCTTTTGGGGGGGACACATTTTGTTCTAATTTCTAAGTACACAGAAATTCTCTGGATTTTTCTACCAACAAGAAAACAAAGCATTTAAAAACAACAGCACTGCAAGTTCTGCTCAATCATTTAAGCTAAATAAAGTCTTGATTTCAAGCATTGTATATATACAATTATAACATTTTATATATACATATACATATATGTGTATATATATGTATATACATATATATGTGTATATATATGTATATATATATATGAATGATAAGAAATCTTAAGTGGACAATAGGCTTCTTTTAAGAAGGCAATTTGGGTGACTGGGTGGCTAAGTCAGTTAAGCATCTGACTCTTGGTTTCAGCTCAGGCTGTGGTTCTCAGGGTCCTAAGATTGAGCCCCGCCCACCACCCCCCCCTTGGGCTCTGTGCTCAGCAGGGAGTCTACTTAAAAATTCTCTCCCTCTCCCCCTCCCTGCAAGTGCTTTCCCTCTCAAATAAATAAATCTTTTTTTAAAAAGGCAATTCAATATCTACATAGATTGGTAAAGATAACTACTGATTTTTGCCATTAAGCCAGATACCAAAGGCAAAAAATAAAAGCCATCATTTTCTGTTATAAGTGAAAACAAAAAAAGGTCAAAAGGCACACAACTTCATTCTGTGAGTTACGGCTTTACCTTATCGTGGTTTTTCAAAATGCACATTGTTGAGAGGAGTTAAAGTATAATTCATAAGCTTTTGAGTACTCTGACTTTATGAACACTGTATGCAAGAGAAGTCCAGAGGGTCCAGCACAAACCGGTCAATAATTAGCAATGTCGGGTTCTATCTACTGAGTCCTTCTATCCACTGTACTGAGGTGCTTTGTGTATTGGGTGTAATCTTAATAACAACCTTTTTAGATTAACAAACCAAGGCACAGAATTGTATATACTTGCTCCAGAGCCACATAAAGCCACATCAAGAATGTTTGCTGGCCCCAAACTTAGATCCTTCCATGAAGCTGGCCTCTTTCTTCTAAATCACGTTCTGCCCAGATGTTAACACACAGTGCCCATTCTACTTCAAATCACTCAATACAGCTTGCATCCGCATTTTTAGAAGCCACAATAAGGGATGACGAGGATGTTAACTAAACTTATTGTGGTGATCATTTCAAAATATATACAAAAATCAAATCATTAGGTTGCAGACCTGGAAACAAATATAATCTGACATGTCAATTATAGCTCAATAAAAAAGTGTAAAATTATATTACAGGTAATTGCAAATTCCTGGAAAAAAACAATAAATTTAATTTAAAAATAAATAACTTCAAAGAACTATGGAACAGAAAGCAAAGTCTTATGCTAATGGCTCCCTTTTACCACTGTAACTGCTGACCATATTAAAATTAAAGCTGTTTTAGTAAAAATCTCATTTATTTTAGATTCCTTCCTCTTAGTTTAACTGAGAATTTCCAGGAAGAGAACTGTATGAAAGAGAGGTGATATACTTTCTAAAAATGATACAATTTCCCCTCTGTCAATACAGTCAACCTACCAATCACTTGACTGCTTTAAGTGATTGATTTATTCTTAAAATGCATGGGCCTTGGAAGGCAGAAAAATACATTTAGCAGCTATGTGAATAAGTGCATATGTTTAGAGAGGTGGGGGTCTATACATAAGGTAATCGTATCAAGTATACAATTTGAGATTTTATTTTTTTTAAGATTTTATTTATTTATTTGACACAGAGAGATCAGATCACAAGTAGGCAGAGAGGCAGGCAGAGAGAGAGGAGGAAGCAGGCTCCCCGCTGAGCAGAGAGCCCGACGCAGAACTCGATCCCAGGACCCTGAGACCATGACCTGAGCCGAAGGCAGAGGCGTTAACTCACTGAGCCACCCACGCGCCCCAATTTGAGATTTTAATAATGGAAAGTTGTTAATACTAATGTTCACTTTATTCAGTATCTGCTCTCAGGAACACGTGAGTTATTGATCCTCTTGTCTACAATATATGCACGGTTTGTATGGTATTACTTTGAGATGTTATGAAATGTGCCCCTAAATGAGGACAATTTAATTATTTTGGATTGCACTTCCTGTCTGCGTGATCTTATTCCAAATAGCTAATGGCTCATCTATGACGTCCTTTGACTCCTATGACTACCCGGCTATTTTCTATCACCTTCCCGTTTTCAGACTTTTTTTAATGAGACTTATATAAACCTGCCTCCTCACCAAAGCCACACACCAAAGAAATTTAGGATTGTGCTCAGACAGGCAGTTCATGAAATTACGCAGCACCAAATGGAGAACGTTTTCAACAGTTTAGGAAATCCAAATGAACAACGCATCACTAAAGATGGTCCGTGGGCTGAAGTCTCGGTATTTGAATTGGAGAGCGTGGAAAAATCCCCAAAATTGGTTTGCAGGAGATTGCTTACAGTCTGTTTCTGTGGTATACAAGTTATCAAATTTTAAGACTGCATGAGAAATTCATAAACACCCTGTATTGTAAAAAAACAAAAACAAAAACAAAAAATCCACCAAATCCTTCAGAGGATCTCATTCGCAGGATGAAAAGCAGAGGTCGCTGTGTCACTGCTGTGATGTTCTCCATGAAGCAGGACCTCCTCCAAGAGAGCCGCCTGGCAGGCTTACCGTTCAAGAGTGAACAAAAAGCTCAATAAATGGAAAGCCTTTGTATTGTTAAATAAATAAATAAATAATCTTTAAAAAATATATCCTTAAAAATTAAGTAAAGCGAGTTTATAGTTTCCTGATTGTTTTCTTTCCTACACAGATTTAGGAAGTCTCGTTTGAACATGGGCTTTAAATAGTGATACAGTCCATAGAAGAGGTTACTCTAAATAACTAAATGGATATAGTATTAATAATTACTTATTTTTTAAGAAGATTTTATTTATTCCACAGAAAGACAGAGAGAGAGAGAGAGAGAGAGCACAAGCAGGGGGAGGGGGGGAAAGGAGAATCGGGCTCCCTGCTGAGCAGGGAGCCCTACTCAGGGCTCGATCCCAGGACCCTGAGATCATGACCTGAGCTGAAGGCAGATGCTTCACAGACTGAGCCTCCCAGGCGACCCTCAGACTGATTTTAGACACTTGGTTATGCCCCCCTGAGGGGGTGCATCGTTCCTGGAAATACTGCAATACCAAGTCAATACGTGGAGTGGACGGAGGAAGATCCTATTCCATCTCCCTGCTCAAAAACCCATTTATTATATTGTCCTTAGAGAGAGGACATATCAGATATTAAACTGATAGGAACAGATACTACACTTGGTCTTAGCCAAAAGGCCAAGAAGCAATATATAGTTATAATAGTAATTTTAAAAAAAAACCTGCACCACAAGCCACGAACAGTTTTTATTTAATATTGACACAATCCCTGAAAGGTCATATTCTTATCCCTGTTTTACTGGTGAGGAAACTGAGTCTTAATGTAGCAAAAGGACTTTCCTAAAAGGATATACCTTCAAATGGCAGAGCAAGAATTCAAGCCCAGTTCTCTTTTACTGCAAAGCCTTGCTCAATGCTCTATGGATTCTCAAAAATATCCTAAGGTACATCTTGTCAAGTCCCCAATCACTTTTTTTCACCTATATAATACATTTACATTGAAGGGGATTCAGTAGAATTTTATCAAACCTCCAACATTAGCCAACTTGACAGACTATAAAGAAAATCTGTGATTTAACTTTAAACCATAAATGCCAGACGGGAATACACATCTGTTCCTAGGCTTATCTGCAATCGAGACCTCGCTTTCTTAGAAAAAGGGGGGAAAAAATCTCCATCCATTAACCATGAGTCAACAAACCACATCTTGCTTTGAAGCCACTCAGGTAATATTGACCTTAGATATATGGAACAGGTTGGAACAAGAACATGATGTCTGAGATGAATACGTGAAGAGACATACAACTCACTTGGAGCAAACTTTGTTTCCCTCAGGGGCATCTCCGGAGGAGGACCAGTCATGGAGCCTCCTCCTCAGGAGCCACTGGCTCCATGGTTGTGCTAGGAAAATCGAACACCAGGGTTGCATCTAGAAAATTCTGACAGAAGGCAGGGACAGCATCCACCCCAAAACACCCTTCCATCCTCCATCCTCCGTGATGAAGTCTCTCTCTTCCTTAGGATCAGCTATGAAACCTGTGGGGCCCAGGGCAAGGGGGAAATTTCAAGAGAGACAGCAGACTGCTGAAACAGCACAGAGCCTTCAAGCACAGAGATCAAGTAGACCACAGAAGACACGTTCCCATGGGGGAACTCTGTTCCTCCTCAATACACATTCCCACAAACACGCATAAAGCCTGTTGGGCTTGGGTGACTTTTATTCCTTTTCAATACCGTCTTCCATGTGTCCTTCATGTTTCTGAATGGGGTGACGTCCTTGGCGAGCATGGGCCTCCTAAGAGAGAGGCTGGGCCCTGCTGAGCAGCAGCCTGCACGGCTCGGTCTCCTTCCAGGAGCAAAGCCAAGAGCTCGTTCTGACGCCACAAGCAACGTAACACATTATTCAGAAGTTGAAGATGTGATGTAACTCTGAACTCAGATTTTCAGACTGAGCCCTTGAAGATAACATGGTGTTTCTTAAGGCCCCCATATCACTTTAAACATAGCCCACAAGCATGCTTCTTGTTGGCTCGTTTTCTCCAAAGGAAACACATCTGTAACAAAAGGTGTCAGTACAGTGTGTCCATTAATTCTCTTCCTTTCCTAAATCCAAAAAAAAAGAGTCACAGCACACACTTCAACTGTTTAGTCCTCTTTTTGTGTCTCAAAGTTTCCCCATCAGCTGAGCAACACGATCATTTGCACCTTCTGTGCAAGGGCGAGAAACGCATTATTATCCAAGCCAAGGCTAAGGGTATTCTAGCAAGAAAGGCACCCACTCATCAGAGAAAGGTTATGCAGAAAACCTCCTGCCAGAAAATTCACTGTTTCCTTCTCTTTCTCTCTCTCTCTCTCTCTCTCTCTCTCTCATTTGAAATTCATGAAGATGAAGTACAGCTTTTGTTTCCCATCAATGAGATGAGCCTTAATACACTCTTGCCAAAAGCAAGCTAACACAGAGTAATTGTTTTTCATCTAAATTGCATGTCCAACCTGCTTAGTCTTCAAAGAACATAGATGCTACAGCTTTGATATCAACCGCAGAATGACAAAGGAGAGGGTACAAGGCACACAGGCGCGATGAGAATTTTTAATCACCCCCTATCTATCAGCAAGCCCTGGAACTCTGGGGCAGTGGGAGGAGAGAAAAAAAGAGGAGATTATTCATAAGGTAGATAAGGTTCCATATTTTATTCGAGACCAACTCCTTTTTTTCTTTTAAGGGGGAAAAAGTGATTTAGAAGGAATTAAGATTCCCCAAGGTGTTTTTAATCTCTTTTCTCTCCAGGGCCAGGTGCCTCATGTAGCACTTAAAAGGGTTTCAAAAATGAAAGTAAATGCCTAGAACACAGAAAAGAGATATCCATCTACACAAAGCATCTGCCTTTGTTTAAGAAAAAAGTAGTTTCAGCTTTATGAACTTCACATCCAGGCGTTTTATAATTTTGATGCGTTAGTTCTTATAGACTTTTGCTCTGTGTACACTACAGTCAACACATAAAAAAAGACAAAAAATCATCAATACCTAATATTTTTTCAGATATCAAACCTCCTTTATGTCAACGCGTGAGGTCATTTAATTGCATGTAACAGGAGAGGGCTTGCAAGGAGTTCTATGTGATGTGAATAAAAACCACCCAAAGAGACAGAAGGCTCCAATCTGCTACCTATTTACCACTTTTAACAGGTAGAGATGTCGTCAAAAAGCTGGGTGGATTTTGTCACTGATCCCTGTGCTCCACTGAGTCACCAGGTACTGAGACAAAAGATTTGATTCTGTTTCTTGCATCTGTTCCAGTTAATTTAACTCTCCTTGCCTGGTTTAAACTTCTATTTTTCTAATTACCTTGCTAAGCTCTACCGGGACTAGAGTGCTACTAGACCTTGCTTGCACTCAGAGAACGAGGGCGCAAATGAACTTGCATCTTCGGCTGCCTGTAACTACAGCTACTGTCCTATAGCATGACAACATGACAAGTTTTTGACCCTAGACAGCCAGCAATAGACAGTATCTCCTAGCATTCTGGCAAACAAGAGATGGCATACTAGCAAGTGCATGAGGCTGAGGAAGGCAGAGCAGGAGAAAGGGCGAGGTTAGAGATGTGGACTAGCGTCTGCTCCGCAGCTAAACACGCTATACAGCATCACCGAAACCCTCTGCGTTCCGGGGTCACTGGCAAACCGAGAGCCTTGGCCAATCTCTGAAATGATGCCCCCCATACTAAAAGTCTGTACTTTCGATTTCGGTGCTTTCCTTTCTTACTGGAGAATCCATTTCAGTTTTGGAATAGAAATGGCTTTTATACCCCATGATTATTAAAATGTTATTAAACACTAGAAAGCGTTGTCATTCTGTAAGGTCTTTGAAAATAGAATGTCAGTTTACAATGTTTACACTACAGGTCTGGGTTTGTCTCGACACAAGATGAAGACAGAGAGAGATGTTAGATACATTTAGTAGAGGCCCATCTCCTGGCTTTTTCTAACACAGGTAGAAACGCTCTAAGAAATTTCTGTGTAACTATCTCATGATTTGGAAACTGGACACTACACCCATCAAGGTTTGGATATTTCTCAAATACCCAACCCGCTTATGTGTTAGCCAGGAAGTTGAGACCCTCGGTTGTGGTTTTTGAAAAACAAAACAAAACAAAACCAAAAAACAACTTAAGAAAATAAGGGCATTTGGGGAACCTCGATGGCTCAGTCAGTTAAGCATCTGACTCTTGGTTTTGGCTCAGGTCATGATCTCAGGGTTTGGAGCTCCGAGTGGAGCTCTGCACTCACCCAGGCATCTGCTTAGGATTCTCTCCCTCTCCCTCTGGCCCTCTCTCTGCTCATGCACACACTCTCTCAAATAAATAAAAATCTTAAAAAAAAAAAAAAGAAAAGGAAATTATTGATTTGTGTAACCTAAATTTTCAGGGGTATCACTAGCTTCAGGCATGGCTGGATCCAGACACCGATATCACCAGGGCTTGGTCTCTCTCTCTTTTAATTTCTTGGCTCTGTTTCCTCGAATGCTTCCTGCATTCTTAGGCAGGCTTTTAGTATATGGTAGCAAATACACTACCCCTAAGCTTAAATGGAGGCTAGGCAGGAAAAGAACTGCTATCAGCTTCAGATCATGATCTCAAAATTAGAGTTTGTTCTTCTACCTTTATGTTAAATTAGAAGAAGTCAAGCCAATTGATACTGTGTATGATTAGAGCCCCAAACTGAACATTTGTGAAGAAGGTAATATCACTATGGCAGTTCTTTAGGGGCAGAATCTCTTGGTCTTTGCTAAAATAAACTATTTCATTTTACACCAAGCTCTCTTTGGCCAAATGCAACAGTGTCTTTAATGAATATGATCACGAAAGTCCTTTATTTTGCCCCAGTTTACAGGAAGACAAATTCTATGTAGTAGAGGTCAATAAGTACAATGAAGAGAGAAATGGGGAAGACAAGGATTCTAGTTCTGACCCCATCAGTTTGAAAAGTCCTCTAAACCCTTGGTTTCGTGAGCCATGAAGTAAGAGCACTGAATAAAGTAATTCTAAGGCTTGTTTCAAGTTCTGGAATGTTATGAATCCATGCAGTGCTGACCTTGCTGTTATAATGTTGCAGGTTTTCTTTTCCTTTTTTTTTTTTTTTTTTTTGCTTTCATGATAATATTTTTCCCTTAACAAGGGAAACCTAGGGTTCAGAACCCTAAGAAACACTGACCATGAAGTAGGTGAGAAATATCATGCAAGAGATGAAAGCATTCAGAAGTTTCGCAGGAAGTAAGTAGCTAAGCCAGTGGCCCATTCTCCTGAACACTTAGCCTTTCCATGGGAAAATAAGCAAGCACAGAATGCAGTCAACCCGGCCTCAATGCAAGCTGAACACCCACATATTGATCTTCTGTCGGACTGGGTCACAGAGTTGCTGGTATACATTAAGTAGGGAAAGGACTGAAAATTACATTAATTCAAATGGCTAAATCAATATTTAACAATGCAGTTAGTGGTAGTTGACCTTAAATGCACCTTTAATAAAACAAAGGTGATTCAGCCCAGCCTCCAGCATATGCCATTCAGAAATATGAATTAAAGCAGAACAGATACGTTAAAGAGCCCAACTAACACAGACACCTTTGCCCATCAGGCAGACGGCAAGAAGGTCGAAGCTGCTCTCTTAACAAAGGTGGGTTGAATTTTATTCATGTGATGCTGTGTCTTCATTTATCACCTCCCTCCCTTGTCTCAAGGCTCAGACAGCCTTGATTTCGGCATATTTAAAAGTAGGAAAAGGATTTCTACAACTATTTCCCCAGGAAATTGTAAATCTGTAGCAATAGCTCTATAACCTTGAGCACTCTCTTCACGAGCAAACATAGATGTTACCAGTTGTTAGTCCAGGAAGCCTGTCTTACTGTAACCTCATTTGCATATATTTGCATAGAAACATATCAGTTTGGACTCTGCTTCTGTTAAGGATGACTGAAGTAACTTTGCTTATGTTAAAAAGGCTGCAAAAAATGGTGGGGAAAAGTAAGGAACAGATTGAGGCAGTCTCTACAAGATGTCAGAGGACAATCTCAGATGTTTATTAGCATCAGGCTCACAGATGTGAGACTTTTTCAAATGGCCTTGCTGCCTCCAAACTACCTTATGCTATAGAGCATCTAGTTATCACTACTAAGGACTTGGTGGTAACGCTAAGGAAAAGGTCAATCTAAGAATCTATTTCAATATACCTTAAGGCAGCAGGAGGCTCTAGGGAATTCCCGCAGGAGCAGAGGAAAGTTTCCACGATTCTGTGACCCAAAGGTGGCAGGGCCAGTGGTGCCATTTCTGTCGTACTCCAGTTTGGTTGCAAGGACAAATGTGTGATAATTAGAAATCTCTCCTGAGACATCTCCCTTTGATTTGTTGTTTGGTGATGACTACAGTTCCTCTGTAGCCTGGCTTCTCTCAGGTTTGTCTGCGGGTTACCATGGCAACGTGGGCTCCGTGCATCCTAGGAGCTAAATCAGCATTCTGCCTCATGCAAGCTTCCGGCAGTAGAAGTTCACTAGGAATCCGGCAGTAGGGTTCGGGGCTGAATGTAAAACCAACTGCTGAAAATAGGATTGTACACTTGAAAGGGTGGAGGAACATTCCACAGAATGAGCTCACAGTTTCTTTGTCATCAAGGACAGAGAACAAGTATGGGATCTCTCATTGGCTTAGTCACAGGCCCTCTGGTCGGGGTGGGAGGGGAGGGAAGGGTGCTGGCAATAAATGTGAGTGAACCCAGTTAATGCCGAGAAACGAACAGAAGTTGCTTGTGACCCCAAGAAAGTCAAGCAACAGCTTAGCTCCTGGGAATTTCCTCTGCCCAGGGCATCCCACATACCAACCACTAGGCATATCCACCTTTTCACATAGCTTCTATGTCCAAATAGTCACTGAATTTAAAAATATTGTAGGAAATTCATAGTGATAAGGGCATAAAGCTCATAGTGATAAATGGCTACATTAAGAAATAAGAAAGATCTCAAATAAATAACCTAACTTTGCATCTCAAGGAACTAGAAAAAGAAGAATAAACAAAGCCCAAAGTTAGAAGGAGGAAGGAAACAACAAAGATTAGAGTGGAACTAACTGAAATAGACACTAAAAAGACAATAGAAAAGATCAATGAAACTAAAAGCTGTTTTTTTTTTAAGATAACACAATATTAACAAACCTTTAGCTAGACTCCCCAAGAAAAAAGGAGAGAGGACTCAAATAAATAACATCAGAAATGAAAAAGGAGACGTTACAACTGATAACACAGAAATATAAAGGATCATAAGAGACTACTGTAAACAGTTATACTCCAACAAATTGGACAACCTAGAAAAAATGGATGAATTCCTATAAACAGACAACCTGACAAGACTGAATCATGAAGAAATAGGGAAGCTGAACAGACCAGTTACTAGTAAAGAGACTGAATTAATAAAAAAACCTCCCACCACACCCAGGTTCAGGACCAGATGGCTTCACTGGTGAATTCTACCAAACATTTAAAGATGTAATACCAATCTTTCTCAAACTCTTCCACAAAATAAAAGGGAAGGGAATATTTTCAAACTCAGTTGATGAGACCAGCATTGCCTTGGTACCAAAATCAGACAAGGACATCAAAAGAAAAGAAAATATAGGCCAAAATGCCTGATGAACATAGATGCAAGTCTTCAATAAAATATTAGCAAACCAAATTCAACAGTATAATCAAAGGATCACACACCATGATCAAGTGGGATTTACTCTAGGCATACAGGGATTATTCGACATCTACAAATCAATCAGTGCAATATGCTACATTAACCACATGAAGGAAAAAAATTACGATCATCTCAATAGATGCAGAAAAACATTTGACAGAATGTTAAAATCAGTTATTTTTTAAAAAAAGATCTAGATGAAAATTAAACGGAGTGTTAAAAATGATCAAGATTAACTTACTTTGTAATTTTCCCTATAGATTTGTTTATAATTAGACAAATTAGAACTCAAAAAAACATTGATTACTATATTCCTTATCTCCCTGGCAATGATGCCTAAAATAGCTATAAATTCACATTTCTTGATAGACCTGGATAAACATTCAGAAAAAGAAGTCACAGAGATAACAGGGTCATGTAAATTATCCATGCAAATTATGAAATGCATGTACATTATATTTATTTTTTCTTTTATCTAAACGATGCCAATAACCTGAAAACATCTATCAGAGGCCTTATAAGGGAGTCCTTGGTCTCTAGGAGGCTAAGAAGAAATAGATTATTGCAAACCAAGCAATCTCATTTAAAAACAACTCAAGGGGCGCCTGGGTGGCTCAGTGGGTTAAGCCACTGCCTTCAGCTCAGGTCATGATCTCAGGGTCCTGGGATCGAGCCCCACATCGGGCTTCCTGCTCAGCGGGGAGACTGCTTCCTCCTCTCTCTCTGCCTGCCTCTCTGCCTACTTGTGATCTCTTTCTCTCTCTCTGTGTCAAAAAAATAAATAAAATCTTTTTANCCTCTCTGCCTACTTGTGATCTCTCTCTCTCTCTCTGTGTCAAAAAAATAAATAAAATCTTTTTAAAAAAATAAAAAAATAAAAACAACTCAAAATTCAGTCTTATCATTTTTACTA
The DNA here is from genome assembly GCA_002007465.1 of Ailurus styani. Lineage (NCBI taxonomy): Eukaryota > Metazoa > Chordata > Mammalia > Carnivora > Ailuridae > Ailurus > Ailurus styani. The sequence goes on along the minus strand of LNAC01000110.1, from coordinate 2,446,804 downwards.
GCTAACACACTATTTTTTAAAAAAAGATTAGATTTATTTCTTTGAGAGTGAGAAGGCACAAGCAGGGGGAAGGGGTAGAGGGAGAAGGAAAAGCAGACTCCTTGCTGAGCAGGGAGCCTGATGCACAACTCAATCCCAGCACCTTAGGATCATGACCTGAACCAAAGGCAGATGCTTAACCAACTGAGCCATGCAGGTGCCCCACAACACACCATTTTTCAAGAACAGACCTAACATTTGCCAAACTAATATCCGGATCTGAGATTCTGGTTAATCAAACACAAAACATGTGCCCTGGTTAAAAAAAAAAAAAAAATCAGTAACGTGTAATACTGAGAACAGACATTCTCACTTCTAACCCATAAACACAGTCAGTCTCCTTCAAAAAATGGAATTTCATTCCAGGATGCAACAAAATTTTAGTAGTGTCAAGGGGACTTCTGTTTCCACTGAAGATGTGGAACGAGTGTTGGCCAACTTTTTCTGTAAAAGACTAGATGGTAAATAATTTTTGTTTTACAGGCCATATGGTCTCTGTCACAACTACTTGATTTTTAGTCATAGGAAAGATGTAAACACAATGAGCACAGCTGTGTTTCAGTGCAACTGTATTTATGGAAACAGGTAATGGGCAGGATTTGGCCCACAGATCAAAGTTTGCCAACACCGAATACAGAAAGTCACAAGTAAATGGTACTCTCACTCCAACAATGAGAACAAGCTGAAAGATATACAGAGAATACTTTTCAAGCCCATCAGAGAGCCAAAGTCCCACGGTAAACTAACAAACTAAAAGCCAGAGTGACCAGCTCCTCCAAGGGGAGACAAGAACCACTCATTATTTCACTTCTGGCAAAGCAGCAAGAAGAGGAGGAAAAGTGCCACGGATGGGAAGGAGGAAAAAAAAAAGCTACAAATCTAACAAAATCCTGAAAGCCAAGCAGGGTTGGTATAACAAGTTAGGGTCCCTCAGAGCTCCAGACACACAAGAGTTCAGACTTACTCATTGACTTTTTCATAGGCCAAAACCAAGCTGTCCTAAGAAAAAAAGGGGGCAAATGGAGAGGGATCTGCTCTGTGGCACAGACATACAGGGCATCCCTGGGTCTGATGCTGGAGCAGGTGGACAGGAGAAACCTTCCAGGGATGGGGATCCCACGTGAGTCCAAAAAAGCAGCAGTCTCCCACTGAGGAGGGACAGGAATGCTGAGCGATACCAGCACCGAGGCACAGGCACACGGGCCATGCTGAAGTCACAGGGCAGGATATTTGAAGGAAACCCTCTGAGATTCCGGCTCTCAACCCTCTGAGACCCCAACCCTCATGCTGAGGAGGAAGCAGCATTGAACAACCACAGGGGGACCTGGAAGCCTGGGCACGCCACCAATCGTAGCTAATGAAATGACAAAGCCCAAACTCAACTCATTATGGACTAGATTGTCCCAACCCACCACCTTCATGGCCTGAGAGAAGAAGGAGTATTTCTTCCAGAAAATAAGCATTATTTACCTCAGTCTCCCTGTTCTTATACACTCAAAAAACTAAGAACAAAAACAACAAGAAAATATGACCCATCATCAAGAAATAAAACAATCAATAAAACCAGATGCAGCAATGGCACAGATGTTTGAATCATGAGTCCTGGACTTTGACACAATTGTCGAAATACTAGAAAATAACATTACTTATTTCTGCCACATCTGAAAAACAGTCCAGTCTTATTTAAAGGAACAATATAACAGTGTATCATCTTAACACATTACCCATAATCACTACAAAGAATAGATAAGATGCTACTGAATGAGGAAGTCATACTAGAAACATTAAGATTTTTAGGGAGACACTTAATTAAGTGGATAATGTAATACACCATTAAGACTAGGGCAATCTTGATAACAAAAAGGACACTAAAAATCACTATATAATTATTGAAATAGTTACTGGCCAAAAAGAGGCTTAATTACATCAATGGCTCTCTAAAACATTGCTATAAAAAATTATTCTCAAACATAAAATTTCTTTCTAAAAAAATTACATCTATGTATATTAAGTCACCTAATACATATCCACTTTGTTCAACTTCTTGGCCATATCTGTTTTCAATGCCAAGTTACCTTTTTTCTAAAGAGAATATATGCAATGGAGAGCGTATTGGTATTAATTTTTCACAAAATTACCTGCAAATATTTGTCAAATTTGCATTGCTGGTTAATCAATTTAAACTTGTTGACATGTTCAAATGACTCTGATAATATTTTTAAATTAAGACAATATTCTCTCTAACGAGGCTGAGATACCTGATAAGCTCAGAGAAAACCCTGTTAAATGGAAGATAGTCTGAATGCTAAATTTTTTCTTATTGAAATACCTTCCATCAATATTTTCACAGGCACTATCTTTTTATCTCTATACAATGTACACATTATCTCTTTCCTGTTTCTGATTCTTTTTTTTTTTTCTGTTTCTGATTCTTCTAAATGCAGCAAAACCTTAGGACTTCTCCATTTCATTCCAGTCCAGTATATAAACTTACCAAAAACACAGCTCCATCAAAAGATTTATCCAAAGAATTGAGATATTGCCAATCACTCTTAAAAAACTGCAAAGTTAAAATTTGAAACCACTGCATTTGATTAAGTAGTTTGGTTATGCTCTTGCTTTTTAAGGATAACTTTCAACGTCTTCTTGCTTGTAAGTGTTATTTTCAGTTATTGAAATTTGCTAAAAACTGAAATTTTGGTGTTCAGTTTGTGGAATTGTTTGTTTACAGATTTTTAGCTGATTTTGAATAATATGCAACAAGATATTGAGTGTTTATTTATAAAAATGTTTAATGTTATTGTGAGACATGTAGGTCAGCTTAAAAGTCAATGTATGAAGGCTCGAACATCTCCACAGTCTGATTGATGATGGGCAGTAGAGACAGAAGGAACTTACTGACAGTCTGGTGCCTCATTGTGCTTTGTATACATCAGCTTTGCTACAAAACTTTTGTTATTTTCTTATCTTTGTGTGATAATGACAGTTCTTTAAAGTTCATTATTTTCATGTTGACCTTTGTTACGCATCTTGCAGCATCACTGCCAACAAGGTCGTTTGTGTCACTTCCAACAAAATGAAGCCACAGTAACTTCACTTTAATTCCATAAATTGAAAGCACAAAAATTGAATTACTATTGGAATTACTGATTTCTGTTGGCAGCATCTGATGACACAAAATATTGGCGTAGATCACTGTTCTTCTAATGGAGCCAGAGCTGTGAGAGCTATGACTTCACTTTTGTATGTGCACAGGAAAACTTGACATTGAAAAGGCACACAATTAATTTAGAGAAAGACTCATTTGATCTAAAGTAATGTTCTAAGTCACAGAGTAAATATACCTTCTATAGGGGGACATGTTAAATTACTGCCTTCAGACAGAGTCTTTTAAAACTACTAACTCTCGAAGTAGTTGCTATGGTCCTTCAGCAAATCAGTGTCTTCTGGTTTTCTTGTGGCTTTTTAATAGACTTCATTCTTTTTTTTTTTTAAAGATTTTATTTATTTATTTGACACAGAGAGAGAGAGATCAGATCACAAGTAGGCAGAGAGGCAGGCATATTTGACACAGAGAGAGAGAGATCAGATCAGCAGGGAGCCCGATGTGGGCCTCGATCCCAGGACCCTGGGATCATGACCTGAGCCAAAGGCAGAGGCTTTAACTCACTGAGCCACCCAGGCGCCCTGTAGACTTCATTCTTGAGAGTCATTTTATGTTTGCCGCAAAGCTGAGCAGAAGATACAGAGATTTCCCTCATACCCTCTAACCCCACAAGTGCACAGCCTCCCTGTCATCAACATCCCCCATCTGAGTGCTGCATCTGCTAAAATCAGTGAGCCTACATCGCCACAGCATCATCCAAGTCCATGTTTACACTAGGGTTCACGCTTGGTTTTGCACAATCTATGGGTTCAGATAATGTATCATGACGTAGGGTGCCTGGGTGGCTCAGTGGGTTAAGCCTCTGCCTGTGGCTCAGGTCATGATCTCAGGGTCCTGGGATTGAGGCCCGCATCGGGGGTCTCTGCTCAGCAGGAAGCCTGCTTCCTCCTCGCCCTGTCTCTCTGCCTGCCTCTCTGCCTACTTGTGATCTCTCTCTCTCTCTCTCTCTGTCAAATAAATAAGTAAAATCTTTTAAAAAAATGTATCATGATTTATATTCACTATTACAGTTGAATACAGAGTAGGTTCACTGCCCTAAAAATCCTGTGTTCCGNTGCCTACTTGTGATCTCTCTCTCTCTCTCTGTCAAATAAATAAGTAAAATCTTTTTAAAAAATGTATCATGATTTATATTCACTATTACAGTTGAATACAGAGTAGTTTCACTGCCCTAAAAATCCTGTGTTCCATCTATGTGTCCTTCTCCCCTCTCTGCCCCCAGCTACCACTGATCTTTTTACTGTCTTCATAGTTTTGCCTTTTCCAAAATGTCATAGAGTTGGAATCAAACAATATGTAGCCTTTTCAGATCGAATTTTTGACTTAGTAATATGCATGTAAGTTTCCTCCATGGCTTTTCATGGCTTGATAGCTCATTTCTTTTTAGTGCTGAGTAATAGCCCAGTGTCTAGATGGAGCAGAGTTTGCTTACCCATTTACATACTGAAGGACATCTTGGTTGCTTCTAAATTTGGGCCATTATGAACAAAACTGCTATAAACACCCATTTGCAGGTTTTTGTGTGGACATAAATTTTCAACTCCTTTGGGTAAACACAAAGAAACATGATTGTGGGATCATATAGTAAGAGTATGTTTAGTTGTGTAAGAAACTGCCGAAGGGCCTTCCAAAGTGCCTGTACTATTTTACATTTCTACCAGTAATGAATGACAGCCCCTGTTACTCCACCTTCACTCTAGCATTTGGTGTCACTAGTGGTCTGAAGTTTGGATGTTCTAATAGGTGTATAGCAGTACCTACTGTTGGTTTAATGTGCATTTCCCCGTCTTTTGCTTTTCATGTGGTCAGTGGCACCACTACGGTATTCATGGTAAATGGAAAATTCATTATCTAATTTATTAAGAAAACTTTTAGTATTTAATTTTTATTATACATCTACTTTCATTTTTGAGGTTATTGCAGACCAAAAGTTTTGCTGCACCCCCAACTAATAATTCTTCAGGGTAGATACAGAAAGACCCCCCCCAGTGCTGGGCCCTATTCCCTTTCAGTGGAATAATTCCAAACATATGTTTTGCACCACTCCCAGAATTTCTCTGCATATCTAAGCTCTAGCCATGTACTATGGAAAATGACTTAACTCTGCACCCTTTACTGGCCTCCTTCCTTTCTGATTCCCTTCCCTTCTATCCTACCGATACTACCTGCTCTCCATAAATAAAGCATGTGCACTTGAATCCTTATCTAAAGTTTGCCAAAACTAAGACCTTTGTAGATTTATACCATAAAATGAATAATGAAATCTCTCTGTGCAAGAGCAGTCAGACTCTTTTCTCTGTGCACTTCTATTTCAGCTTCCATTGCATGAACACCTAACCCAGAATTTCCCACCGATCCCACCTTTTGTCAAACTCATGGCTTCACGTTCTTCAGGCTAAAGCACTGGCCTCGGTGTACTGGCTAGTCCACTGGGAGACGTGAAGGGACAGCAGCACCAAATATGTTTACTACTGCTCCAAACTGTTAGGAGTTAGGTGTCTCTTGTCATTATTGACCAAGAACACTTCTTTCTTGTCATTGAGCACCCTGCATGCTGGTCTTGAAAGGGAGTTATTGGTTACATTCCCAACACATGGCTCATAGGTCTCACATACTTCTAGACAAGACCATGGAAAAATCCAGAAACACAAATGGAGGTCTACTTAACACCTCCCAGCTTCCTCCAAGGCAACTAATAGTAATAACATTTTGGTTTTAAGTAGAAAAAGAAATAGTACAAATGCTGAACTAGATGGGGCACCAGGATGTTAGAAATAAACCAGTTCTATCTCAGGCAAACTCTCTCAAACTTACTGAGATTCAAAAGTCACAAGGGCAGACGGTGAGTGCAGACTACACAAAAACCATTCACAGACTCCTTCTCCCATTACTCTCTCAGCTTCACCACTGGAACATTAGAGCACCTTCTCCCTGCACCTATGGGTGGGCTCATGTCCCAGTTCTAGCTGGGGATTTGTATGGAGATGCTACTGGGTGAGACTTTGGGGAAAGCTTCTCAGAAGAGGCATGCTCCTTTAGCCCTTGGCCACTCAGACTTCTCCTTTCTATTTTCTTATATTGAAAAATGATGGCTTGAGGTCCAGTAGCCATCTTCCAGCATTGAAGAGTAAGGAAAGGTGGCAAGAAAGATGCCTGAATGCTTGATGATATTGTTGACATCATGGAGTAGCTGTACCAGTCTCCGGACCTCTGATTGTACACATACAAAACCCTTCTTTGTCCAGGTGGCTGCAGTAGAGTTTATTTCTATTTGCAGTGAAATATTTTCTTTTTTTTTTTTAAGGATTTTATTTATTTATTTGAGACAGAGAGATACAGAGAGAGAGAGCATGAGCAGGGGGAAAGGCAGAGGGAGAGGGAGAAGCAGACTCCCCGCTGAGCCAGGAGCCGGATGTGGGGCTTAATCCCAGGACTCTGGAATCATGACCTGAGCCAAAGGCAGATGCTTAACCATCTGAGCCACCCAGGAGCCCCATGAAGTATTTTCTTAATCGAAATGTGTCCAAGTTCTTTCAACAAAAATACCTAGCATGCATTATACCTATAGAAGTGCTTCTCTCTCTAAGTCTTTAATTCTACTTAACTTGCCCTAAAATACAGTGGTGATGACTGATGATTGGTGTATGTCAGATCTAAAGTGTCATTTGAATTCAGTAATTTTTTTAAAAAAATACTACCAAATAATCTTAGTATACTTACTTTCTTTTCTAATTAATGAACATTTTTTAGAGGTTGCCTGATACTTCGTTTTTATGCATGTAAGTCATCACAACTTCACTGAAAACTGTTTGAGGGCAGATAAAGGATCATATAGTTTGGCTGACCTTATGAAATTTACCAATAACTAAATGGAAGCACTTTGCATGTTCTTTTAATTTTTCTAGTGTCACGAACTGTTAGAAACGTCTTCTTAAAGCTTTGTGTTTTAAATGTCTCTAAAAGCTCTAAAAACTTTCTCTGATTCAAGTTATCCCCAAAAATAGCTTGAAAAGTAGATTTCCTTCATTCTTAGTTTAGTTTTAGGTAAACTGAATTTTATATCCCTTTAAAATTGTTTTAAGTTGATTGGCAAGAAGCCAGCTTTTAAAACTGTACAAATTAGCCACCTGACTTAGTTATTAAAAAAAAGCAAATAATTCATTTGAATCCCTCCCCCCCAAAAGCTATTTTTACTTCCCTTAGAGTAGATCTGCTTTTAAATGAGCAGATGATTGTAAATCACCGTGAATTGCTCATAGACTATGTTATATTTTTCCCCAGGAAGAACTTTAAGAGGCATCTTGTGATTTATGTATTTGTGATAAAAATAAAGACAGCTTTTTACTGTGAGAGCAATTTGCATTCCATTTTATGTGCTTAGTCAAATGCTAAGTGTACGACCAAGGTAGAGAGATGAAGAAAACAGAGGAATAGTAGGTCTCCGTGCTGGAATTCACCTGGTTTTTTAAGATCTAGATATGGATCACTTGATTGCTCTCAAACAGGTCTGCAGGATCCACTTGATAATTTCTATGAATGGATCAGTCTTTTTCCCCCTACTATACTAGGTTACTGGCAGGCAGGAAATGTGTGTTGTATACATCGTTTTCTATCTTCACTGCAGGACGTTCCTGGGCACAGAAATGGAATGACTACCATTCAAATGATTGTCTGATGCCTCATAAATGGATAGCTTTTTGGGGAGACTAAGTCCTTCCGGTGATTACGAAAGACAGAAGAGAGTGTCCTTGATTCCCAGTATTTGTAAGCACATATTTAATAAGAGCTTCTCAAGGGCATTTCTTTCCACTTTGAAAATCACTGGGAAAATACTTAGCACCTGTTCTTAGAATCAGTATTGACTTGAAGGAAAATGCTTATAAATTCTTTCCGAATTATTTCTTCTGTATTCTTTCTTTCCCTTATTGTATTCTCTTACTGCCAAAACCAAAACACAAACAAAACTTCAACGATCTCAGTCCTGTAGTAAATTAAGCAATGCTTCACCTCGACTTTAAAACCTCCCAGTTTTCCCTTCTAATTTTGTCTGCTACAGCAATTACTTATTCCAGCCAAGTCACCTGAATTATACAGTCCCTAGATGTAAGTCACGTATTCCTGCTTCTATCTTGTCTTCCTGTTCTCTATACCTAGAATACTTCCCTGCAACCTTTGCCTGTCGTGATTCTACTTGTCTGTGAAGACATCTTCCAAATGTTACATCCTCCATGATCTTCCCAAAGGGATACAAGCTCCTCCATGCTTAAGCCTCTCTGGTCTTTTGTACGGCTTCATAGGGCTCTCATTTGATTCTGTCATATAAAACAATGAGGTAGCCTTTTACATTGATTCATCATCCTATCACACAGAACCAGAAAGCACCATTTATTCAGTGGTAACTGCACCTGGGACGGCTAGCCCTCCGCATGTTGGCACTGAGTCCTCACAGTGACCCGTATTACTATCCCCATTTTACAGATGAAGAAAAGCTAAGCACAGAGTGGGGACTCAGATCTGGGCTTACGTACAGGGTGACCAACAGTCCTGATTTGCCTGGCATGTGGGATTTTCGGAGATGTAGGACTTTCAGTGCCCAAACTGGGGTAGTCTTAGGCAAAATGGGATGGTTGGGGGTTCTACTTCTAGAACCCATGTTCTCTCATGAACCCCTTGAGTGCACTCCTCACACTGAAAGGATCAAGGTAGGAGAGGATGGCTATTACCCTCCAGTAGGAAGGAGCTTCCCATCTCACGCATATACCCCCTCCAGCCCCAGTCATGGGCAGAACTGGGTCACAGTGAGCTGCTTCCCTTCCGGGAAACTCAGACTGGGGTGTGAGCTAAAGGAGGTCCCCCCTATATCTAGCCCTGTTCCCAGCTCCTCCCACTAAGCTTAAGTTGGCTTCTCTCAGAGGCCTAACCGCCAAGTTTTGAGGACTTTAATGGGTTAGTCGGTACTAGCTAGATACCTCCTCTCTCACTCACTAGGGGGGAAACCCAACAAAATGCAGGTCTTAGCAGAATGGCAAGAACATGCTGGAAAAAATACATTTTACTCAAACACTTGATTGACCAAATCACTCAGTCCCTTCAGACACATGAAGGGAAGGCCTGCTCCGAACACACAGACAGACCCGATGCTAACAACTCTGTTCATCCAGACAAGCACAAGCAACAACCATTTGACATAAACTGGTCATCCAAGACTATCTGCCCCAGAGAAACAGACTACCACCCCAAAACATCCTGGACAGACCATTTCTGCAGAAGTAGGCCAGACTGACATTTCCTGCAGCTTCAAGTCTAGTGAGTAGAGCTCCCTATGGTTTATTTGGGCCTGACTCTGCTGTGATCCCTCAGGCTCCAAGCTTCTAATCCTGGGATGCCCGGGTGGCTCAGTGGGTTAAGCATCTGCCTGCAGCTCAGGTCATGATCCCAGGGTCCTGGGATCGAGTTCTGCCTTGGGCTCCCTGCTCAGTGGGGAGCCTGCTTCTCCCTCTGCCTGCTCCTCCCCCTGCTTTTTCACTCTCTCTCTCTCTCTGACAAATAAATAAATAAAATCTTTAAAAAAAAAAAGTTTCCAATCCTATCTACTCACTTGTGAAGACTGTAAACCTATGGATGACCTGCCATTTCCCCAGACCAATTAAATCATAAAGTCCAGAGCACCACACAGGCGAATATAACGGGCGCACAGGGTTCAAAGCCATTGCTCTAAATCCGTGAGTCACCACACTGCCCCTGGGCAGGCATCCCTGGCCATTTGTTCCTAAGCTAATAGGGAAAGCTGTGCTATAAGATCCAACAAATTCTGTGTTTCCCTTGACTCTCATCACAATGGAGGTGTCTCCGTCCATGGGAAAATGACCCAAGAGGGAGAGCTTGGGCAAGACAGGTTTAATAAGCTGACTACGTACAAAAATACAACTCTGTGATACTTAAGCCACAGGATTTCCCCTGCCGGTCTCCATGTTCCTTCACTGGAACCAGCTCTGTCTTTGCTGCTTTGCAAGCATTTTCCCTACAGTTGAAAGTCTCTTGAATGAGCACTCCCAGGTCTCCGACGTAGCCTCCCACCATGATCTGGAGAGCTGCCTCTCATAGAACTGTAATGGTTCCACACCCTATGGTAGATGTTTTTATGTCCCAATCTAACTAAGTCATGGTAGAGCTACTCAGTCTTCAGTTAAGGATCAGTCTCCTGTTTACACTCGTTAATTCGGACTCTGGAAGTTGGTAAAAAATTTCAGGACATTGCTTTGTTAATTTCTAATAATTTATAGAAAAAAATTATTTGGAATGATACTCTGAAAATGTTGTGGTCTGAATTTTCTAACATTTACTTCTTAAAATTATCCTAATCACAGTAATTATTTTTCTAATGTTACATTAAAAGTGGCAGTTTAAAATGTTGGACAGGAAGATGATGTGATTTAATGAAGGGCATCTTTCTCCACATTGACAGGGATGTTAAATCTTTTTTTTTTTAAGATTCTAATGTGGTCTAATTACTTTAATTTAAAATTCTGGGTATGCATGTTTTATTCATGACTTTCTAGATGATTGAGAAAGTTTTTGCAGCTCCTTTGAAGCTCTAACTTTGGAAATATAACAAATAATGAAGCCATCATATTTTCAAAATGCTCGGATAGAGAAGACTTTTGAAAGACAGTGTAATTGTGAATCAAAGCTTAATCAGCTGCTGTGAAATGAGTTTTTAATTATTACATTGCCCCTGATATGCTGGAGTTCAGCAAGGTTAGGAGAATGACCTCAGACATATTTCCTCTAAAAGGGTAGAATGTGTTTTCCTTTGCAGCATATCACCTTGAATATTCAGAAACTAAGTCAATCTCCTTCCCATGAAAATACTTCACAGAAACAATTTTTCACACTAACCCTTGGTTAATCTCACACAAAAATTGAAAAGTGTCACTCATTTTCCTCTTACTAAAATGCATTATTTTTGCACTGGACATAATGGGCTTCTGAGTCAGAATACTCACCTACTCCCCCTGAAAAAATCCCCGTTTTCCAAAGCAGTTTGTAAATTCATTAGAGAGGATATGAGAAAGAGTGCTCAAAGCATCAGTCTTTAGATTTAAAAATTCTGGATCAAAATAACTGGTTTAATTTCAAGTGGCCAAAAATAATGCAGATTTTTCCAGACGGGAGAAGTGTGCGTTTGCACAACGAAGCTCTCTCTGGACAGCCAGTGCTTGATGTCTCTTGAGGTCAAGTTCAAGTCAAATTTCCATTTTTAGCAAGTGGTAATCTGCTTGAGTAGAGACTGGAAGAAACATGATGTACACAACTTCTCAAACATTCTGCCTCCTGTGCAGCTATTTATACCTATATTCTAATTTTAGGTGACTAAATAAAACTGAGAGATCTGAACTTAAACATTTAAACATCTAAAAATCATAAGAAAATGAGTACATCATCACATGCCCAAAGTAAAATCAAAAGACTTGATTTCAATTCCATTATTATGTTTTCCCTTTAGACTGTAAAAAAACAAAACAAAAACAAAACAAAACAAAAACAAAACAAAAACAAAAAACAAAACACACACACACACACACACAAAAGCAAAACAAAATAAAACAAACAAAAAAAANAAACAAAACAAAACAAAAACAAAACAAAAACAAAAAACAAAACACACACACACACACACACACACACACACACACACAAAAGCAAAACAAAATAAAACAAACAAAAAAACCAAACAAAACCCAACTTTCATCAATTGAAAATTTAGGGTCTATTAAGAAACTGGCATTCACACCGTGACCTCTTCTAAAGTTCTCTCCAAATGAGCCTGCACTGAACTTCCAGTGCAATTTTTAAGGAAGGGCATTTAACTCACTTATGTGAAAGTCAAAATTTCTCCATTGCCTTAAATATATATATATTCAGTCAAATCAAAGAAACAGGTGTAGATGTTGCATGAAGCATGACTCAGAGTCCCTACTGACAGTTTTCCTTTTTGAGGAATGCAAACAACCTGAGGCTCATTTAACAAGAACAAGTAGCATCCTGAAATAAGTCTTACTTGAAGAAGAGTCGTCATTAAAATGCTGCACAGAGGTCTGATTTGCATAAGATCTGATTACATTTGCTAGCTGTTCACGTATCTGCGCTGAATCAATGTCACTTCATCAACACACAGGTTATCTTTTCTGCTCACTTTAGAATGGCCTCAAATTCTAAGTGAGAAATACAGCACTCCCCATATGTCCCTCTGTCACAGACTCTGTGTGTTCCACTTCTTGGCTGAACTGGGAGATCAGTCAAATCTTACCCAGCGTTTCTAACGTTGAGCAAACCTGTGGAATTTATTTCTTGAAAATGACACCTATGAAATTATCAGACATCTCTGCACTGGAAATAAGGGTGGTAAGAGCCAGCAGACATACTAGAAATCATAATAGTTAGCATTTATTGAGCAATTACTAACTGCCAGATCCTAAACTAACTGTTGCCCAAGTATTAAATCTATCATTGAAGCTTCTGGCAGCTCCTGTTAATAATCTCATGCTTTTAGGTGAGTAAACCAAGCCTCAGAGAGGTTAATTTGCCCAGTATCACAGGCTCCTCGTTGGTGGAGTCAAGACTCAAACTCTGAAGTCCATGCTCTTCAACAGACATTTCCCAGGAGCTGAATGATCAATGTTCTCAAATTATGCAGACCCAACCGAAGTTAAATCAAAGATCTGCTCTGTTGAAAATTGAAACTTCAGAAGCAATTCCACCTCATTGAGACAAAAATCCTTCCTAGGTGTCAGCGAAGCATACTGACATCTCAATGACACTGAGCCCAGAATAGGACCTGAATTCCACCCCGTCCTATACACACACATACACACACACACACACACACACACACACACACACCCCGGCAAGTTGGTTTCCCATCTCAGGCACTACCTGTTCCAGTCCTTAACTTCTAACCACGAGGAAGGAAAATTGACAGAAAGTCACAACAATGCTTTCCATAATGCACCGAAGCTCAGTTTTTGTTTAGGATTTCTCCCGCAGACACTGAAAACATAGTCAGGAATTGCTGAAAATATGGAAAGCAAGTGACAATAATAGAACCAAAGAATTCCCCCGAATTATTATGGAGCCATAGTGACCACCTGTGCAACTGTATGGCCAGCGCTAAACACAAACTTGTCTTAACCACACACAGATACACCCATGTATATCACGCCAGGCTGAGGGAGGGCTGTGGCATTAGATATCCACCAACGAGCAAATGGAGGGCTTCTGTTGCACATGGCCACGGTCCCAGTTCCACCCAGACTCTCTTGGAATATAAGCAAGGCATTTGTGCATAATCTACTTCTCCAAAAAAGACTTTAAAACTCAAAGACTATGGGCCCGAGCCCTTATCAGAATGTTGGGGCTTCCCTTGCCACATATTCTGAATAGGGAAGTAATTTAAATTGCTAGAAGCTGTGCCCTGCTGAAACACACCTGTGAAAAGCACAAAAAAATCCAGATTAAAATAAGGGATCATTGTATGTAATTAAGAGAGCTTTGTGTGGCTGAATTAGAAACACATCAGCTCATAAGTAACATATACGATATTCCACAAAGACTATCACTTCTGGATATATGTGCCAAGTCCCAACGATTCGGTCAGTCCAAATTTACCAAGTACCTACTATGAGCAAGGCACAAGGACAGACACGAGGGAATAGAAAATAATTGAGGCATGTGGTCTAGCAGCCCCTATCCTCACCACCCCCCAAAATCCTCGGAGGGAGCAGAACCCCGACAGGGAGCAGAACAGGCTGACTCCCCTAAGGCTGCTCAGGACCCCATTTCCTCATCTCAGGTTGGTTTACAGGCTTCTAAACTTGACAACACTGTGTGCGAAGCTGTTTAGGGAGGTCTAGGTGCTAATGTGGTCGAGGATTTTAATCAATCAAGTGGAGATTCTGTGGTCTGAATCCAGGATGCACAGTGTTGCCAATCCTGGAAACAGCCTTTCTCTTTTCCTAAGACATGCAAATGAAGAGTTGGAGTCTTCACCAAGAGGCCGCACCTAGGGTTCTGAGGAAATACATGCATGAGCCTTATGCACAGACCTGTGTACCAACAACTTCTGCGTCGGAATTTTCCAAAAAATACACAAAAGCAGCTCCTATTAGTTAAGCCTGCAACAACAGCTTGGATTTTTTCTCACTTGCACATTTGGGACTTTTTCGTTTGGTTGATGAAAGTATGAAAGTTGCATACACTGGGGCACCTGGATGGCTCAGTCGGTTGAGCCACCAACTCTTGATTTCAGCTCAGGTCAAAATCTCAGGGACAGGACACTGAGTCCCACGTAGGGCTCTGCACTCAGTGCAGAGTCTGCTTGAGGTCCCCTCCCTCTCCCTCTGCCTCTCTGCTTGCTCTCTCTCTCTCTCTCTCAAATGAATTTAAAAAAAAAGTTGCATACGCTAAGTGTGAACGGGGAGAGAAAGCACATACAAGGCAATTACACTCTAGGAGAAAAGATTACTGGACATGCTCTAAAAACTAAGATGAATTCTTCACAAATCTATCTCAATCTCTGACAGAAGACACAAGGTTTCCAAATTATTCCATCTCATCTGCTGTTCACTGAACTGCCAAAACTAACACAGATGTAATACGTGTAACAACAACAACGAAGCAGTGTTTCAATTGAAATACCTGAACTCCTGATTAGTTTCCAGAACATCACGAATCACCTTTAAGCATCTCTGAGTAGCTCTTGTACCTGTCTTCCTTATGCACAGTCAAAACCTGAGCCTAATGAGCATCAGACAGATAAGGTAGGTTGGCATGAAAACCTCCCCACTCGGCTCTGTGCCTGACCTTAGCTAAGTGGCTTCTCCCCCTCTTTCGTGCCCACAAATATGGAAAAACATCCCTTTCTCTCCCCTCACAAATGCTGTGGAATGACTGTGAAGAAGCTATAACCAACCCTCCCTTCCCACTCCCATTTTTTTAAAAAAGATTTTACTTATTTGAGAGAGAGAGCATGAGCGGGGAGGGGCAGAGGGAGAAGCAGGGACCCCCCCACACACACTAGACTCAATCTAGGGACTCAGGGATCATGACCTGAGCTGAAGGCAGACACTTAACTGACTGAGCCCCCTTCACTCCCACACTCTAATAGAATTCCTGGTATCTCTGCTTCTATCAGCTATTATAAAACCTTTTACCTGGTGCCTGGCCTCCAGCCTGGACCTCTGAAAGTCACCCTAAATCACCACCTAATTAATCTTCTCTCCACAGTGACTTCAGCAGTCCAGTTACTCATCACTGCTTGCAGAGTAAAATACAAAACTCTTCAACACGGCAGTAAGCTGCTCCACGTCGAGGTCCCTGGGGAACTACATGTCAACCGTGCCCCCTATCAAGGTCATGGTGACAACGGAAACATGGCTACACACACTTCCAAACACACCTAGGGAGACAGTGTGTCCCCAAGGACACACAGACAAGCCTCGTGTCGCTCTGTAGATGCACACAGGCAAGCCTGGGTCTAACCTTGTATACACTTTTCTGGGATGCATCTCCCCTAATGTAAGCTCTGAGACTCCTCTGTAAAATGCTTTTTTTCCCCCTCAAAGGTGCATAAATTAACGGGAAAAGACACATAAGCATTAAACACTTTGCAAAAATGTCAGGATGACATAGGTTTCCCTAAATTGTTAAGAGTTTTGTAGAAGAGGGGTGCCTGGATGGCTCAGTTGTTAAGTGTCTTCCTTCGGCTCGGGTCATAATCCCAGGGTCCTGGGATTGAGCCCCGCATCAGGATCCCTGCTCAGCAGGAAACCCGCTTCTCCCTCTCCTACTCCCCTGCTGGTGTTCCCTCTCTCATCATCTGGCATCTCTCTCTGTCAAATAAATAAATAAAATCTTTAGGGTGGAAAAAAAAGAGTTTTGTAGAAGAGGATTCTCATGTGAAATGTACATGACTAGTCTACTGTACATGGCTTCCCCTGAAGCCAAAGGAGGAATCGCTGGTCTATAAAAATGTAAGTAGAGCAAATCCTGGGTCTGCCTTCCCCAAACTTCCCAAATTTGATTCTCTCTTTTCTCTTCTTCTCATATCTTTATTGCCCAGATTCTGCGAAAGCCTGAGGAAACTTTAGTTTTGGCGCTTTTGAAAAATAACAGCATGACTTCCTGGAGCACCATACGGTACAAGACACTAAATTTGGAATTCCTTGAGAGTAAACCCTGTTTTCATTATGTCTGTGGCTTTATTTTCTAGCCAATTGCCTGGTCATTATTAGAGTAAGAACTAGATGGGTAAAGCATGTGGTGGAAGGCAGGGATTTCAGCCCTTAATCTGTCACCTGAGGACTGTGATTTGGAGCGAACCTCTTAACCTGACTCAGCCTGAGTTTGTTCAGCTGCTAAAGGGAGGTAGTAACACCAGCGATTTCACAGGATATTGTTATGAGGACTAAATGTGATAATGTATTATAAGATGGTTTGTAAATGATAAACATCCCGTGATATTAGTTATGATGACTCCCAAGTACAGGTTTAAAATCATAAAATGAGTAGAAAATAAGACCGAGCTGAGCTACGGCGAAACAAACAAATCACGACTGACCACGCCAAAACCTGGAAAAGGTCTTGTCCTTCAGAAAGTCTTCCAGGAACAGATCTCTGCAAGAGAAGGGGAAATAAAAGAAGAAAATGCCTCTGAAATGTGGCAAATTGGATTTGGTTTCTGTTCCCAGTTGAATTGGCCAAATCCAACCATAAGTGGAAACAAAACTTTTGTTTCAAAACGATGCAGTTTATGTGTCAAAGTCATTAGTAGTAGACTGACCCACCAAATGAAAACAACTAAAAAGATGGATAAGATACACAAAACAGGTATTAGGAGTCCGCAGAGATCAAGGAGTTAGCTAGAACTTGAAGGACTGAATTCCTGAGAGAAAACAAGCCATGTGCATGTGTCAGAGGTAATCTTCACACTAGCCTCCACATTCTGCCCCCGTACCATTTTCTGACTCATTGTACAAGAAAAGAGCCAAACTGAAAGCAGTAGCTTGGAACTGAAAGCGGTCTCACTGAAGATGATCGATGGATGGATGGATTGATTGATAACCAAATTTAAGGATTTCACAGACAAATTTGATAGCATATTTAAAAAGAAAATGAAAAAGATCACTGACAAGCTGGAAGATAGGTCTGTAGAAACGTCCAGCTTAAATCTTAAACAGAAAAATGGAAGGACAATACAGAAGAAAGTATCAGATACTGAGTAACACATGATTGAATGCTCTCACGTACATATAATTAGAATCTCAGGAGAGGGGAAAGGATGGGACACAGCAACATGGAAGACACAAATCACCAACATGGGAACAGAAATGGGAAATGTTCTCTACAGATATTACAGAGCCTTAAAAAAACAAGAGGATAGTATGGATAACATAATGTTCATGGATTAGTCTCAATATTGTACAGATATCATTTGTCCCCAAACTGATGTAAAGACTCAATACAATCAGAATCAAAATTCCAGAAAGAGGGCCACCTGGGTGACTCTTGGTTTTGGCTCAGGTCATGATAGCAGGGTCGTGGGATCCAGCCCCATGTTGAGCCTGTGCTCAGTGTGGAGTCTGCTTGAGATTCTCTCTCAAAAATTTGCCCCTCCCCCCAAAAATAAATCTTTAAAAAAAAATCCAGAAAGACATTTTGTGGAAACGTAATAAGGTGTCTAAGATGGATATAGGAAAACAAGGGAACAAGAGCAGCAAAGACAATTTTAGAGAAGAACAACAGTGTTGAAGAACTTAGAGTAGGAGATACAGGACATACAAAGACTAACTATAAAATTATAGTAACTGGTGCACCTGGCTGCCTCAGTCAGTATAGCAAGTGATTCCTGACCTTGGGGTTCTGAGTTCAAGCCCCACGTTGGGCATAGAGTTTACTTAAGAAAAAAACAAAAAGCAAAAA
>LNAC01000110.1:2346132-2428509 GCA_002007465.1 Ailurus styani | reverse complement strand
GATCATGACCTGAGCCGAAGGCAGCGGCTTTAACCCACTGAGCCACCCAGGCGCCCGGGCATAGAGTTTACTTAAGAAAAAAAACAAAAAGCAAAAAAAAAAAAAGAAAAGAAAAGAAAAGAAAAATGCTTTCAATAAGTGGTAAAATTATAACAATTAAAATAGTACATTATTGGCACAAAGACAAAAGATCAACAAAACTGAGTCTAGAAATCAATCCATACATATATGGTTATCAAAGTGCCATCACATTGCAATGCAGTTTATTTTTTTTTTATTTATTTATTTTTTTTATNCGCCCGGGCATAGAGTTTACTTAAGAAAAAAAACAAAAAGCAAAAAAAAAAAAAGAAAAGAAAAGAAAAGAAAAATGCTTTCAATAAGTGGTAAAATTATAACAATTAAAATAGTACATTATTGGCACAAAGACAAAAGATCAACAAAACTGAGTCTAGAAATCAATCCATACATATATGGTTATCAAAGTGCCATCACATTGCAATGCAGTTTAAATAGTGTTTAGAATAAATANGATCATGACCTGAGCCGAAAGCAGAGGCATTAACCCACTGAGCCACCCAGGCGCCCTGCAATGCAGTTTAAATAGTGTTTAGAATAAATAATTTGGACTATTGGATATCCATATGGGAAAAAAGTTACCATTGATCCCTACCTTATACCATAATACAAAAAAAAAAAATCAGTTCCTGTTAGATCATAGATCTGAATATAAAAGACAAATAATAAAGCTTCTAGAGGTTAACACAGAATACATTTAGAATCTCAGTGTAAAGAAAGATTTCTCATGTAGAACAGGGAAGGAACCTAAAGAAAAACATTGACAAACTGAATTTCATTACAATTAAGAAAATCTATACATCTGGGGCATCTGGGGGGCTCAGACGGTTAAGTGTCTGCCTTTGGCTCAGGTTATGATCTCAATGTCCTGGGATCGAGTCCCACATCAGCCTCCCTGCTCAGACAGGAGTCTGCTTCTCTCTCCCCACTCCATCTCACTCTCTCTCTCTCTCTCTCTCTCTCTCTCTCCCTTTCAAACAAATAAATAAAATCTTAAAAAAAGACAAAGAAAATCTATACATCAAAAAATATCATTGTAAGAGTGAAAGAGACAAGCCACCAATTGGAACAAGATATTTGCAATATTCATTTCCAAGAACTCATGTCCAGAATATATAAGGAAACACTACAAATCCATCAGGAAACATAGGAAACCCAATTTTTAAGAAATGGACAAAAATTCTTATATGGTATTTTGGGTGTGTGCATATATACATGTGTGTGTTTGTATTCTCCAAATTGCCTAATAAATATATGAAAAGATGTTTAACATAACTCATCATAAGGAAAATGAGTTACCACTACATAATCACACCTTTTAAATGACAATACCAAGTGTTAATAAAAATTTCAATCACCTGGAACACTAGCAATAGGAGTATACACTAGTAAAACCACTTCCTGTCAGTATCTGCCAAAGCTCAACATATGAATCCCTATTATCTGACAATATTACAACATAAAAGCATACATAATGCACAAAAGACACATATAAGAATGTTCACAACAGCCTATGCATGAGTTCTCAAAGCCAAAACCAACTCAAACATGCATCAGCGATGGATAAATGGTGGAACAGTCTTTGAATAAAATGTTCTGCAGCAGGGGTTGGCAAACTACATCCTGTGGATCGAATCCACCCCTGCCCATGGACGGCATCATCTAAGGCTGCAGAGTCCATTAGCTGCAACATATACCACATGGCCTATAGAGCTGGAAATACTGCCTATCACAGCCTTTACGCGAGAAGTTTGCCAACCTCTGCAGCACAGCAATGAAAAGCAACGAGCAACTACTACTGTTACACACAACAAGACAAACCCAAGAGATGTCATACTGGGGTTGGGGGAGCCAGACATGAAAGGATGCATGTTAGGATTTAGTTTATATGAAGCTCAAAAAAAGTAAAATTAATAGAAGTGACAGAAGCCGCAATGTTAGTTTCATTCTAGGAAACATCATATCTTGGTTAGAGGGCGATGGTACAGCTGACCATGGTCTTTAAATGTGACCCTGTCATTTACTTCCTTTTTTTTTTTTTAATTTTATTTATTTATTTATTTGACAGAGAGAGAGCACAAGCAAAGGGAGCAGGAGAGGGAGAAACAAGCTCCCCACTAAGCAGGGAGCCTGATGTGGGACTCAATCCCGTGACCCCAGGATCATGACCCAAGCTGAAGACAGACGCTTAACTGACTGAGCCACTAAGGTACCCCTGACCCTCTCATTTAAAAGTGAGATGAAGCAAGCAGAACTGGAGAGAAGTACCCACACCTGACTATACCTTTCCCGCCACACCAGGGAGCTCCCTGGAAAATCTCTTAGAGCATCAGATCCCATGATGCCCTCTCCCAAGTTAGGAAGACAAAAGGAAACAAAATCAATCATTCAATAGCTCCTGGGCAGTTAAGATAAAATCTTGTCTCAGATCTCCTCTGATCCCTATAGGTTTTAACTTCTTTTGATTTGAACAGTAGGAAAACACACACACACACACACACACACACACACACACACACACACTCACACTCACACCAATGAACTATAACAATCTACACTAAATAGTGTTTCAGTATCAACTAAGAGACTATATCCACCCCCAATCCACCTCCTTATTCAGATGAGTGAATGGAATTGCCTGAAGCTCGTCAGAGTATTGATTTTGGAACAATAATTAAAATCTAATGGAGTTCATCAGTTTCACATAGAACTATAAGTTTCATCTAAAGACATGACAAATCGCTGAATAAGAATATCTGACTGCTCATCTACTCAATTTTTAAAAATTCAGATTTCATTTTCTGACAATGTTATTCATTTTAACTGAGAGAAATAGTCAGACCATCTGAAGCGCTGGACGTTTTATTCTAAGAAGGGGAGGGAAAAAAGAATCATTTGGTTCTTTATGGGGGTCAAATTATACATCAAATAAAGTATGAAGTTCCTTCACCAGATACATTTCATAAAGTTAAATGGTTCTTTCAAGATTATGCTGACAATAGAGTCTTCAGTCTTTGTTATAATATAGTCTACGACCTCACTAATAAGGATAATAATGTATCATCAAAAAATGCTGTTAATTGAAAACTGCAAGTCTAATTAACCAGGGATGTGACCATGCATAACATATTATTAATAGAACAAAAAGACTGCATTACACCAGTGCTACACAGAGAAAAACTACAAGGACAGTCCACAGTTCAAAGACTCTTCACATCCATTCTGGCAAAAGTTACTGATGGTATTTTCCTTTCATTAAACTGTAGGCTTCATAGCAAAATGACTTAAAACCAGAAGAAGAAAGTCGAGCCAGATTTAAAAGATGGGTCACAGGGCAGCTGCTTGGGATCCAGTCTATAAAGTGTCCCCACACACGGCTGGACGACATCAGAAATATGGTGCCAATTAACTCATGTTTCCACGTGAAACTCTTTACATAATGGGTAAAATGTAAATAGGTCCCACTCCCAGTGAATTAGTTCCCTCTAATGAAAAATATAAATACTCTGTCTTCATGCTCACTTCTTTCCATTGAGTATTTTGTGATATACACATGCACTTTCACTACTGTGGGGGTCACGACTATGTCTGGAACCAAACCTGGAAAGAGCCAGCTGAGAGTTACCAGAAGTCAGCAGTTATAGGCAATTAAATTTCAACACTAAAAGAACATGTGGTACAAGACAGTCTCTAGAGAAAAATGGATTTATTTTATTAACTAAATTTTAAATTCTATGCCTCTTAGGATGTTCCCTTATAACAGGCAAAGCCTTTTTTTTTTTTAAGATTTTATTTATTTACTTGACAGAGAGAGATCACAAGTAGGCAGAGGGGCAGAGGGAAGCAGGCTCCCCTCCGAGCAAAGAGCCCGATGCAGGGCTTGATCCCAGGACACTGAGATCATGACCCAAGCTGAAGGTAGAGGCTTAGCCCACTGAGCCACCCAGGCGCCCCTAGGAAAAGCCTTTTTAAAGATCTAACAAGTCTGCTGTACTATGGGAAAATGGAACTCATTTCGCCAACATGACTTATTGACAGCATGTTAAAATCTTCCCCTGACAGCAGCTAGCACTTAAAAAGGTTAGGTTAGGGGCACCTGGGTGGCTCAGTGAGTTAAGCCTCTGCCTGCGGCTCAGGTCATGATCTCAGGGTCCTGGGATCAAGCCCCGCATCGGGCTCTCTGCTTAGCGGGGAGCCTGCTTCCTCCTCTCTCTCTGCCTCTCTGTCTACTTGTGATCTCTCTCTGTCAAATAAATAAATAAAATCTTTTAAACAAAAAACAAAGCAAAACCAAAAAAACACGTTAGGTTAAAGAGCATGGATAAAGATACAGATGTGNCTCCTCTCTCTCTGCCTCTCTGTCTACTTGTGATCTCTCTCTGTCAAATAAATAAATAAAATATTTTAAACAAAAAACAAAGCAAAACAAAAAAAACACGTTAGGTTAAAGAGCATGGATAAAGATACAGATGTATAATCACATTTAGTTGTTGAAGAAAAGAACGTAAAACCTCCAAGGGTTAGAAATAAAGAGGAACTCACTAATCAATATGAAAGAGTCACAGATCAAAGGAATTTGGATGCGAGTTTGGGGTACGGAGACTGGGAACTCAACGTTCTCACAGGATCGCTTTCAATATACCTCATACAAGACAGGTGCCTCACACCAGGCACCCCTGCTGTTAAGACTGAGAGCTTCTTGTCCAAAAATCCCTCTGCCCACCTGTGCATGGTTGTGGCCGGGGCGAAGTAGAATTTCCCACAGGAAGCAGAACCCAGGCCTACTCCGTGTAGAGTACAGAGCCCAGGGTCACCCCAACCGCACAAAGCAAGAGCCCACACTAAGCAACCAACAGAAGATCCATTCCATAGAGCTGGGAGGGAGGGGTTTTAAGGACTTCCTAAAATGTTTATTGAGCAAGAGCTAACTTGGATTCTTTTGAAATACAGAATAATAATGAAATAAAAGTAAATAATAATGAGGCAGAATTTCAGAATACAGGGAAAACAACAGACAAATCCAAAAGTAATTCAGCTGTCCTTTATTCTCTATCATTAGTATTTAAGCAATAATCAGGTATTACCATAGCATTGCATTATTTGCACCCTCTGGGAGACATATTTTGTTTTAGATAATAAAGCAGAGGCAGACGTCTATATCCACTTTGTATTTACGGAGAATAGATAATAAAGTTTTGCCCACAACTAGGAGATGTCTCCAAATTGGGGTAGTGTTCTAATTCATTCTGTAATCTACCCCAGGTAGTGACAGTTCAGTAATACCCATGTCTTCACCTGAGCATGTTCAGTGAGCATGGCTCTCTCTGTTTCTTAGTATGAAAACTAT
Organism: Ailurus styani; assembly: GCA_002007465.1. Taxonomy (NCBI): domain Eukaryota; kingdom Metazoa; phylum Chordata; class Mammalia; order Carnivora; family Ailuridae; genus Ailurus; species Ailurus styani. Next base: position 2,423,084 of record LNAC01000110.1, on the reverse strand, counting down.
ATAGGACGCTGGAATTATTTTTCCAGACAGAGATTTCTTAGTGGGAATTCTGAACTCGCTACATGTTTCTTCTGCTGCAATATTTTAAAATTTTATCTCTGGTAAAGGTGTGTATAAATCTTAGTGTGTTTAGCACCAGTAAAAGAAACAACTACAACAATTGCTACATTCATTTGCTTCCTACAAGGAAAACATACAGGAAGGGTTGGTAGGATTCAAACCTTTAAATAAAAATTTGACTGAAGATCTTCTGAAATAATCCACTTTTTGATGTGTTGTTTTGATAAGTTAATTTTATTTTGTTCAACAAATGAACAAGATTTGAGGCCATATATACATATATATGTAATGTATGCATATAATATATATACATTTAAGTAAAATAAAAATAATAGTGGTNTGTTCTAATTCATTCTGTAATCTACCCCAGGTAGTGACAGTTCAGTAATACCCATGTCTTCATCTGAGCATGTTCAGTGAGCATGGCTCTCTCTGTTTCTTAGTATGAAAACTATATAGGACGCTGGAATTATTTTTCCAGACAGAGATTTCTTAGTGGGAATTCTGAACTCGCTACATGTTTCTTCTGCTGCAATATTTTAAAATTTTATCTCTGGTAAAGGTGTGTATAAATCTTAGTGTGATTAGCACCAGTAAAAGAAACAACTACAACAATTGCTACATTCATTTGCTTCCTACAAGGAAAACATACAGGAAGGGTTGGTAGGATTCAAACCTTTAAATAAAAATTTGACTGAAGATCTTCCGAAATAATCCACTTTTTGATGTGTTGTTTTGATAAGTTAATTTTTTTTATTTTGTTCAACAAATGAACAAGATTTGAGGCCATATATTATATACATATATATGTAATGTATGCATAAAATATATATACATTTAAGTAAAATAAAAATAATAGTGGGTGATGTACTGAAAAGAACTTCAAATTAAGTATTCAAGATCTTTAAAGATGGGTAGTAAGGAAGGCACTTGTGATGAGCACTGAATTCTACACCTTGAAACTAATATTACGCTGTATGTGAACCAGTTTTTAAATAGAATTTAAACTAGAATTTAAATAAAAACTTGAAAGGGATAAAGATCTTTAAGGATGTGAAAGTGGTATTATGGTTCATAAAATAAAAACAAGGGTAATGAAGCAAGAGGTACCTAGAAATGAACATTGTAATCACTGAAATCTAAAATTTGATAAATAGACTATATCATGCATTGGGCACAGCCAAAGAGAAAATTGCAAAAGTGGAAGATGGAATTGAGGAAATCTCTCAAAGCATACCATAAGGAGATAAGACATGGACATACAGAAGATAGATACAGAAGTCCCAAAGGCACTGAACAATGCCAGAGGGAGAGAATGGTAGAAAAGCAACATTCAAGGAGATAATTGCAGAGAATCATCAAAAATTGAAGAAAGACATAAAACTTCAAGTTGAAAAGCCCACTGAGTGCCACACAAAATAAATTCATTTTAAAAATCCCTAAGTATATTGTTACAAAAACAAACAAAAAGTTTAAAAAACTAAAAATCTTCAATGCTTCCAAAGAGAAAAGGCATTAACTGCCAAAGCTGGCAGATTGGCAATAGACATCTTATAATAGTAACATCAGAAAAACATTTCAGGAACCGAAGTCAATGGACAAATACTTTCAAAGGTGTACAGGAAAATAACTATAACAAATTATCATTTTTTAAAAGATTTTATTTATTTATTTGACAGAGAGAGAGAGAGAGCACAGCAGGGCGAGTGGGAGAGGGAGAAACAGGCTCCCTGCTGAGCAAGGAACCCAATGCAGGACTCAATCCCAGGACCCTGGGATGACCCTCAGACGCTTAACTGACTGAGCCACTGAGGTGCCCACAAATTGTCATCTTAAAGTGAGAGCAAAAATAACACCAGATTCAGAACTGAAAAGACTATCCACAGACCTTCATTGGACTGTGCTACTATTGGCAAAAGGAAGAAACTTCTAGAAGCAGAAATGGAAAATAAGTACAGTCAGCAAAGACAAGGATAAAACATAGTGGGAAATTTAAATGTGTCAATTTTTCAAATAACAACAATATTATGTAATTTTTTTAAGTGTTTGAACTTAAATTCTGTGCAATAATCACACAGCATTGTCATCCCGTGGCCTGTGGAAGGCAGTTGAAGCTTTTCATTTTGTTCAGCAGTAGCTGGAGATACTTACTCATTTTAGAATTCATCAGGAAAAAAAAATACTATGATCAACTAATTCAAATTTAAAATAAAAGTAGAGGTGCACGTGGGTGGTTCAGTCGGTTAAGCATCTGCCTTCAGTTCAGGTCATGATCTCCAGGTCCTGGGTTCAAGTCCCACACTGGGCTCCCAGCTTAGTGGGGAGCCTGCTTCTCCCTCTCCCTCTGCCCCGCATCCCACTTGTGCTCATTCTCTCCTTCTCTTTCTCTCTAATAAATAAATAAAATCTTTAAACAAATAAAATAAAAATAAAGAAGGTAAAAGTACTGAAAAAGAGGAATACTCTCCTATATGATACAGAATAAAAGAGCTTTCGAATGTATCTTGGATCATGCATGTTGAGTATTTCCTACATTTCCTAAGCATACCAGCTAGTTGCAAGTTAATTTTATGGTCCTGATCGAAAGGTAGTTCTTTTTTTCTTTTTTTTAAGATTTTTTATTTATTTATTTGACAGAGAGAGAGAACACAAGTAGGCAAAGTGACAAGCAGAGGGAGAGGGAGAAGCAGGCTCCCCACTGAGCAGGGAGCCCAATGTGGGACTCCATCCCAGGACCTCGGGATCATGACCCAAGCCGAAGGCAGCGGCCCAACCAACTGAGCCTCCCAGATGTCCCTGATTGAAAGGTAGTTCTGAATAAAGTACAATATTATATTTAACCCACATACCAAATCTCTAATTTTTTTTTAAGATTTTATTTATTTGAGAGGGAGAGAGAGAGCACAAGTGGGGGGGGCAGAGGGAGAAGCAGGCTCCCTGCTGAGCTGGGAACCTGACATGGGGCTCAATCCCAGGACCCAGGGATCACGACCTGAGCCTAAGGGCAGATGCTTAACCAACTGAGCCACCCAGGTGCCCCTCAAATCTCTACTTTGAATATATGGAATTATTTTAAACAATTTTTGAAGAAATATAATTTGCCAATATTCATATTAAGGTATTTCTAGTTACCCTAGGCCCCAGGTGATTCCCCACTATCAATATGTTCAGTATCAGCATCACTGAAATATCTCTACTAAGATGAATGAAAAAAACAATTCTCCTTTTTCAGTTGTCAGTTGAAATGGTTTTCTGGTTCAGCATAATGAGGTGAGGCTTATTTTTGGTAAAGCCCCTTTTAAAAAAATACGCATAATGAGTTCCTTCCAGAAAATATGTATAATAAACTTGTGTATCAGAATACAGCCACAGAAAGGTGGGAAAAAATCTTACTTGGTACAGTACAAGATTTTCTCAATTAGCAATATCAAGGCTCAATTAACATTACTGTCCTACGCTCAAAATGTAAAAAGCACTGTTTAATCTACCTTAACCAGTGTCCTCACATCTTAGCCTTCTTACTAAACTTGCTTTAGTACTACATTTACTAAGCTGACTAAAGTTTTTCATTTCAAGGCCACAGTGCCTGGTGATGAGCTGCCGAAAATTGGAATTACCATTCCCACATATGCAAGGTCATACATAAGAATAATTCATAGCTCTTTCAAGTCATGAATATTGCCTTCTCTGTTGGGATGAATTTTTCCATTCTATAAAACAGAGACTTGAATGTAGCAGAAATAAAATGAATGTCTGTTTCCCACATCACCAGTGAGACAAAGAGCAAAAGGAAGCTCAAATCTTTTGCACATTAAGTGTCTTGTTACATTGGATACCATAATAGCATACAGAGATTTCAATGCCATAGAGAATATTCTAAATAAAATTAAGTTAGGGCACATGGGTAGCTCAGTGGGTTAAGCCTCTGCCTTCGGCTCAGGTCATGATATCAGGGTCCTGGGATCAAGTCCCAAATCGGGCTCCCTGCTCAGTGGGGAGCCTTGCCTCCCCCTCTCCCTCTGCCTGCCTCTCTGCCTACTTGTCATCTCTCTCTCTGTCAAATAAATAAATAAAATCTTAAAAAAAAAAACTAAGTTAAAAAACAAAACAAAACAGAAAAGCAAAGAAGCTTTCCAACTTCTTGTAGAAAGCAATGTTTAACAGAACAGCTCACCAAAGACAGTTTTCCACCTTGAAGAGAAAGGTTGTAACTGTAATTTTTACTTTTGAATAAGCTCTTCCCACCTGTATTGCACGTGCTTCAGTCTAATTGAAAATGAAAAATCTCTAGGTTGGAGAAACACAGTGACATTCAGAGCCTCAGGCTTGACTCACAAGTAATTCCACCAGTAGTATTTTTATGGTTGCCGAAAGTGGAAAAACACAGATATTTTGGCTTGTAGTATTAAATTTAATTCATAAAGTTTAGTAGCAATACTTCTGAGGACAGAGAAAAGTCAGGTTTCAATATAGTTAGTCCAGAAAAAGAAAGCTATATTGCTGGTGCAAAATTGCCTGCTCAAAATTTCAAAGTATAGGCTTTAGTGTTCTGAAACAGGGGGAAATATAAATAGTTTATTATACATCTCAGATTGCAAAAATATCAAAAAGATTCCCTTGGGTTAATATAAGCTACCTAAAATCAAAGAACAAAGTAACAGAACAAAGAATGGAGTTTTTTAATTTTTATTAGTTCTCTTGTCATTCATAATAAATTAATAGAATTCTAGTTTTTTTAGTTTCCTGCATAGATATTATGAGGACTATATGCAACAGCTTAGAAACTAGCTTATTTTTACAAAGAAATGATACATTTTTAAGAAAATCAAGGGAAGGAAATCTTGGTTTGTGAGTATATGTACAGATATATATCATTTGCCAGATTCCCCAAGTATTATAGAAACCACTTAGAAAGATCAAACCACATTCTTTCATTGTTATCTACACATACACAGTGTGCTGACCCATTTGAGACTGTTATGCCCAATGAGTAAGTATAAAAATGAAGAAAATTTTTCCCAAAGAGTAAATGCACCATCTTGTTCATTTTAGGGTTTTATCTATATTAGGGAGGAAATTGCCAACAACTTCAAATATTCAAGTAATGATTTTAAAGGGGCTTTGACATTTGCATTATAATGTACACTTGTAATGAAATAACAAAGCCCTTTAAAAATACGTTAAGAGAAGAAAATAGTTACATTTATAATTTAAAAGAAATTCTGCAATTCTTCATTTTTAAGGGGGTATAGTTTTTCCATCCTCTACTTGATTCACATCCTATTTCTTCTTAAGAAAGAAAAAAAAAGACCCTGTTCCATCTTTTCAGAAGGCCAGCAAACATTTTACTTTATTAATGGTATCTAATTTTCAGTCAACAGAAATAGATCGTGCCAGAACATTTTTCCCTCACTGTCACCATCCTCAAACTCCTTATTTTTTCTGGTGCCCTCGGTGAATGCAAGATTTGATTAACACCAATGAGTAGCAATTTTGTTCTACCACTTAATCAATATTAAAAATTTAATGTGCATAAACAATTATTCTTGGATCACTGAAAAAATAAAATAAAAAAAATAAAACTCATAATCACCAAAGGGGGAAAAAAATAAAATGTGGCTTCATCAAATAAATGTGCAGTGGCATAAAGCTTATTATAGCATATTTCTACACAGACAGAAGTGTAAACATTAAAAACAACTGAAGAGAACTCATATAACACTGTTAACTATGCTGGAATGAAAATTAAATCAAATTTTAAAAGAATATTCTACATTTTGGTGTAGGTGGTGGCTGCAAAGAAGTAAATGTATAAAATTTTGTCAAATTGTACACACAAATATTTTAAACCACAATTAAGGAAACAAGTGTTTACAAAGACTGGTTATAGACTTATTAGTGATATTTTTCTTTTATCTATATCTCTTTTCCAAATTTTATACAAAGAATGAATGTTTTCCATAATGAGAAAAAATGATCAATATTAACAAAACGTATCTCTGAAAAAGGCCATTAAAGNAGTTAGAGTGGCCAAAATCAACAGGACAGGAAACAACAAGTGTTGGAGAGGGTGTGGAGAAAGGGGAACCCTCTTACACGGTTGGTGGGAATGCGAGTTGGTGCAGCCGCTTTGGAAAACTGTGTGGAGATTCCACAAAAACTTAAAAATAGAGCTACCCCCCNAAATTAACAGGACAGGAAACAAGTGTTGGAGAGGATGTGGAGAAAGGGGAACCCTCTTACACGGTTGGTGGGAATGCGAGTTGGTGCAGCCACTTTGGAAAACCGTGTGGAGATTCCACAAAAACTTAAAAATAGAGCTACCCCCTATGACCCTGCAATTGCATTACTGCATATTTACCCCAAAGATACAGATGTAGTGAAAAGAAGGGCCATATGTACCCCAATGTTCATAGCAGCAATGGCCACAATTGCCAAACTGTGGAAAGAGCCAACATGCCCTTCAACAGATGAATGGATAAAGAAGATGTGGTCCATGTATACAATGGAATATTACTCAGCCATCAGAAAGGATGAACACCCAACTTTTGTATCAACATGGACGGGTCTGGAGGAGATTATGCTGAGTGAAATAAGTCAAGCAAAGAAAGTCAATTGTCATATGGTTTCACTTACTTGTGGAACATAAGGAACAAAATGGAGGACTCTAGGAGAAGGAAAGGAAAAGTGAATTGCGGTAAATCGGAAGGGGAGACAAAGCATGAGACACTGTGGACTCTGAGAAACAAACTGAGGGTTTTGGGGGATTTGGGGTGGGGGGATGGGTGAGCCTGTGGTGGGTATTAAGGAGGGCACGTATTACATGGAGCACTGGGTGTGGTACATAAACAATGAATCTTGGATCACTGAAAAAAATAAAATAAAGATGCTTTAAAAAAAAGAGTTGGTTTCATGGATGAATTTTTTCAAACCTTTAATAAGCAGATATTTTAATCCTGTTTATACTTTCCCAGGCCATAAAAAAAAACTTTACAGAGCTATAGTAAGAATGATATTAAACTTAATAAATACAGCATGAAAAATAAACTACCAACAAATATTTTCCTGATAATATATGTACAGGTGCTAAATTATATATTAGCATATAGACTCAAGGAGTTTTATTAACAGATTATTGTGCCATCACCAAATAATATTATCAGGAATAAGAGGATGGTTGAATATTAGAAGACTGTTGGATGTAACACTTAATATTTGTAAAATACATTAATATAGATATGAAAACTCAAAGATATTCTCTTTAAAAATCTATCAGAATCATGTGAAAAGATGTAAACAAATTAAAAATCAATTGCATAAAAAGCAGATTGTCTATGTAAAAAAATCATAAAATGTACTTAAAGAAAACTTTTAGAAAGGAAAAGAAGACAGTATAAATTAAACAATAAATAAGCAGAAACTTCCTTTTTTTTAAGGTTTGATTAGGGACAGAGGGAGATAAAAGAAATCTTAAATGGAAAGACCTATTTTTAGGAGTGATTAAGGAATTATGAAGCCTCTTGAACTCAATCTAAGACCCAATGTAATATAACCAAAATTCCTACAGATTCTTTTTTCTTTTCTTCCTTTCTTTTTTCTTTTGCTGTTTTTCACCTCAACCAAAAAAAAAATGATTCTGAAGTTTAAGTGAAAGACTAAATGTTTTTAAATGACCGGGAAAAAGTCTTAACAACTAAATCTAATGACAGGCGAGTAGCTCCACCAAATATAAATATACACAAGATGCCGGAACAACACAGGTTTGAATGGCACAGATACAGTTTTACACAGATTTTTTTTTAACATAAATACATCACAGTATTGTAAACCTATTTTCTCTTCCTTATGATTCCCTTTTTTTTTTTTAAGATTTTATTTATTTATTTGAGAGAGAGATAGAGTAAGAGGATGAGATGGGAGAAGGTCAGAGGGAGAAGCAGACTTCCCATGGAGCTGGGAGCCTGATGCAGGACTCGATCCAGGGACTCCGGGATCATGACCTGAGCTGAAGGCAGTCGCTTAATCAACTGACCACCCAGGCACCCTTCCTTATGATTTTCTTAATAACATCTTCTTAAATCCTTTAAAAAAAAATTTTTTTTATTCATTTATTTGAGAGAGAGAACAAGCAGTGGGGGAAGGGGCAGAGGGAGAAGCAGCCTCCATGCTGGACAGGGAGCACAACACGGGGCTCAACCCCTGACTCTGGGATCATGACCTGAAGGCAGATGCTTAACTAACTGAGTCACCCAGGCGCCCCCTTAATAACATTTTCTGGGAGTGCCTGGGTGGCTCAGTCAGTTAAGCGTCTGCATTTGGCTCAGATCATGATCCCAGGGTCCTGAGATGGGGCCCCAAGTCAGGCTCCCTGCTCGGTGGAGGCCTGCTTCTCCCTCTCCCCCTCCCCCTGCTTGTGCTCTCTCTAGCTATCTCTCTCTCTCTCTTACTCAAATAAATAAAATCTTTAAAAAAATTTTTTTTCTTTTCTCTAGCTTATTTTTTTGTAGGAATGCAGTATATAATATATATAACATACCTAATATGTGTTAGTCTTTTGTGGTCAGTAAGGCTTCTGGTCAACAGTAGACTATAACCAGTAAGTTTTGGGGGAGCCAAAAGTTTAAGCAGGTTTCAACCTCACGAGACGGGGGGGTTGGTGCCCCAACCCCCACATTGTTCAAGGAAGGATCAACTGTATATTATAAAACTGTAATAATTAAAACAACATGGCATTGCACCAAGGGAGAAATGGATCAATAGAACAGAATTTTAAAATCTAGAAAAAGACCTAAGTATTATTATGCATTTATCATCTGATAAAGGAGATATTTCCATTAGAAAAATGCTAACCAGAAAAAGTGTGAGGACAACTTATTAATTATTTAAAAGAAAAAAAGAATTGGAAGCCAGACACCTACCTCACTTTTTACTCTTAAATAGTCCCAAATGGATCACACATTTGAAATGTTTAAAAAAAAGAAAAAAAGAAAGAAAGAAATACCAGACAAATCCATGGATTTAAAAGAATATTGGAATGAAGGAAGCCTTTCTAAACATGTCACAACTCCAGAACCCATAAATAAAAAGATAAATAAATTTGATCACCTATTTGGTAAAAATAAATTTATACAGAAAAGTTTAATAGACACTTAAAGCCCAAACACAGAGAAAACTGGAAGAATGATTTGCAGCACTATAACAAAAAGCAAATTTTCAACTACAAAGAGCACTTACAAATCAACACTAAAAAGGCTAAGAACCAGAATGGAAAAGAGGCAAACATATGACCTACAAATGGCAAAATAGTCATATAAATATTCAACCTGCCATTTAAAGAGATGCAAATTAAAACAAATATCTACCGATTTTATGAAAAATAAAAATCCTTAAGACCCAGCATTGGGAATGTTGTGGACAAAGGGAGGTATAAATTTATTTACTTTTTGGAAGATGACATGTCATATATGTCAAAATGTTTAGGGTACAAACCCTTTGACTCAAAAATTCTATATCCAGGAATTTAACCCACAAATATGTTCACACAAGAGTGCAACTGTATATAAATACATAAACACAAACACACACGTTTCTTTACTGGAATATTTATAATAATAAAAGATAAGAAGTACATTACTTATCTATTACAGAAATACATAACAAAATTTCTGAAAATGTAGCTGCTTAAAATCACAGTAAACATTGACTATCTTCCGTGGTTTCTACAGGTCAGAAATTTAGGAAAACATCAATAGGATAGTTTGTCTCTGGTTCCTTCAAGGGGCTGCAGTCATCTGAAGGCTTCACTAGAGCTAAAGGGTCCACATCCAAGGGGACACATTGATGCTGGCTTTTAGTGAAAGACTGGCGTCCTCTCCAGAGGTCTGCTTGAGTGCCCTTACAACATGGCAGCTGATATCCTAGCTGGAACATACAGGACATGATCCAAGATCCAGGGCAAAGCCACAGTGTCTTATATGACTGTCTCAGAAGGCATACACTCATGTCTACCATATTCTGTTCTTTAGAATTGAATCACCAAATCTAGCCCACACTCAAGGCGAACAGAAATCAGGCTCCACCTTGGAAAAAATGAATGTCAAAGAATTTGTGGATGAGGGATGCCTGGGTGGCTCAGTTGGTTAAGCAACTGCCTTCGGTTCAGGTCATGATCTTGGGTCCTGGGATCAAACCCCGCATCGGGCTCCCAGCTCAGTGGGGAGCCTGCTTCTCCCTCTCCCTCTGCCTGTCACTCTGCCTGCTTGTGCTCTCTCACTCTGTCAAATAAATAAATAAAATCTTAAAAAAAGAAAAGAATTTGTGTATGTATTTTAAAATCNCCAGCTCAGTGGGGAGCCTGCTTCTCCCTCTCCCTCTGCCTGTCACTCTGCCTGCTTGTGCTCTCTCACTCTGTCAAATAAATAAATAAAATCTTAAAAAAAGAAAAGAATTTGTGGATGTATTTTAAAATCACTATAGTAAAAAACTTAAATATCTACTAGNCTCTCTGCCTACTTGTAATTTCTCTATCTGTGTCAAATAAATAAATAAAATCTTTAAAAAAATAAATAAATAAATAAATAAATAAAATCACTATAGTAAAAAACTTAAATATCTACTAGTGAAAGACTGGTTAGAGAAAGTATGGCCATCATTTCCAAACATTTTTTACAGCACACCCCTTCAGTAAAAAAGAAAAAGAGAGAGACAGAGAGAATTTAAACACACCAGTCTGACATGAAAACATGAATTATATTTTCCAATTATATATATAACATGAATTATATTTATTTTCCAGTTATATACATAGACACTTGATAATATAGTGTGTATGTTACAAAATAGACACCCAAAATTTTGACTTTTCAATAAGATAAACATAAGTAGAAGAGCTAATAATATTTTCTTCTCACAACCCAATGAATCATCTTGAGGTGAATGGACATACTTAAGAGACCACTGAAGATATGTAGTCATTGAAAAATGAAATGATTCTATGAATACAAATGAGGAAATGCATCCAAATCAGAAAAGCAATATGATAAACATTAGGTATCAGTTGATCCCATCTTTGTAAATAAAGAACATACACATAAATGCTCACACACACACATAAAATTTATACAAGACTATAAAAGAAACTTAAGAATGGTTATCTTTGGGAAGCAGATTTCATCAGATGGGAGACGAGAAAAAAAAGCTTTTTTTATTTTTTTATTCCCTTCTATAATTTTTGAACTTAATATGTACATGTTTTCATTTTGATAATTACTTCCAATGTTTAAAGAAAATATATGCAAATTTGTGCAAAATGAAAGCAATGCAACAAAAAATGAGTGAAGGACATGAAAAAAATAGTTCTCAGGAAAAAAAATTAGTAAAAATGCCTCTTAAACATTTTTTTTCACATTCATTTTCACTTACAGTAAGAGAAATGTAAATCAAAACTACACAGAAATAGCACTTTTCCTTTATCTGACTGGCAAATACCCTGGAGTTTGATAACCCGCTGCGTTGGCAGGGGGGATAGTCACTTTCACTCAATGTTGTGAAGACTCTAAATGCTACAACCCCTGTGGAGGGCCATTTGGCAATATCTGCCAAAATTTAAAATGTACATACCCTTTAACCCAGCAATGCCACTTCTAGAAATTAATCCTACAGACATATGCAAATAGCATATGTCCAAGGTTCTTTGTTGCAGGATGGTTAATAATAGCAGAAGAAGAGTATTAACCTAAATGTCCATGAACAGGCATCAAGTAAGATAAATTATAGTAAATCCCTTCCATGTAGTATGACACAGCGATCGGAGTAAGAGCCTCTTTCCATATATAAGCTCAAAAACATTCTAAGTAAGTAGCATTCTTAAGCAAGCCACTGGGTGGCTCAGTCAGTTAATCACCTGCCTTTGGCTCAGGTCATGATCCCAGGGTTCTGGGATCGAGTCCTGCATTGGGCTCCCTGCTCAGGGGGGAGCCTGCTTCTCCCTCCCCCTCTGCCTGCTGCTCCCCTTGCTTGTGCTCTCTCTCTCTCTGTCAAATAAATACAAAAAAACCCCACCTTTTTAAATAAATTTTAAAACAAAGAATAATAATTAAAAAAACATTATTAAGTAAAATTTTTAAAGAAGCAAGGGCAGAGGCGCCTGGTGGCACAGTCGTCGGTTGAGTGTCTGACTCTTGGTTTCAGCTCAGGTCATGATGTCAGGGTTCTGGGATCCAGGCACACACACCCCCCCCAAAAGTGGGCTCTGTGCTCCACAGGGAATCTGCTTGAGATTGTCTCTCCCTCTGCCCCTCATGCTCATACACTCTCTCTCAAATAAATAAATACATCTTAAAAAAAAAAGAAAGAAAGAAAGAAAAAGCAAGGGCAGAACACAGTGTATAGTTTGCTACCATTTGGAAAACAAAGTGGGGAAGATATATATTCATATTTACATATTTACCTATAAAATCGCTGGAAGGAGACATAAGAAAAATAAATGCCATTTGTTGGGGGAGGATCTGAATGATGGGCAGGCAGAGGCAGGAGGCAGACTTTCCACTCTCTGCACTCTTACACCTTCTGATCTTTGATCTGTTAAAATAAATACAATAACATAGTATATAGATCAATGATATTGGCTAACACCTAATAGTCACATGCCTTCTGCTAGATAATCTACTGTTTTACATACTGTTTTACATGATGAAGCCCAAGGAGATGAAGGAGCCAAAGACCTCACATTAATTAGTCAGGGGTGGGCCTGGTATTTTCTTTTTCTTTTTCTTTTTCTTTTTTTTTAAGATTTTTTTATTTATTTGACAGAGAGAGATACAGTGAGAGAGGGAACACAAGCAGGGAGAGTGAGAGAGGGAGGAGCAGGCTTCCTGTGGAGCAGGGAGCCAGATGCAGGGCTCAATCCCAGGACCCTGGGATCATGACCTGAGCCAAAGGCAGATGCTTAAGGACAAAGCCACCCAGGTGCCCCTGGGCCTGGTATTGCTATTTTAATCCCAGGAGATCTGGGCCACCTCTCATAACGAAGAAGTGTTAAGAGTAACACTTTGTTAGAAGGCACAGCTCTGATTACTCACTCTTCATATCATAATTATCAATGCAGAAGTGATTTTTTTCAGTGTTATTATCTTAAAACTTTATGGAGAATATTCAAATGGAGTCACCAGAAATGCACTAGAAACAGCAATCAGGAAATGTCGATCTTAGCGTAACTCTGCCGTAACTTTAATTTCTCTTGGCCTTCATTTCTACATAGAGAAGATGAGGAAATATCTAAGCTTCCTTTCAAAATCAGAAGCCATTACGGGACCAAAGGCATTTGCACGATCATGAGTCTGCCACCGTGTTGGGGAGTCACCCCTTCCATTAAAGACAAGTCAAATGATGCGTGTACGTACCCCAAGTCAAAACAGAGGGAACCTCCCCACCTCTTTCCCCTTCCAGGAGTCATATTTCTAACGTGTTTAAGGCAACAGGAGTTGTTTCATACTCAACCATAAGCCAGACCCCAGGGAAGCCTGCTTCTCTGCCCATCCTGCCATCTGCTTCCTTCCTTTACTCACGGTCACTGCTAAGAGCGTGGCCACCGACACCTGTCTTTATTCCCACTACAGCACCACTCACACAGTAACAAACAGTTTCAGGCATTACTGAAAGAATATAAGACAACACAGCAACAGCTATAAATCAATAATGAGGGAATGTACTGTTGTCTATAGAGTATTTGAATCACTTTGCTGCATGAGGGGCTGAGGGCAATGCCTATTTCTAATGAGGAAACAGGAGAAGCTCTACTCCTTCCTCCTTTTCTAAGCCCACCACTTACAATAAATCTCTTTCTATGAAAAGCACAGTAATCTGTAGTTGTAAGAGGGAGTTTTAAACTGGGGAAGTTTGGTGTTAGTCTGAGTGTTGGTTCTGAGTGTTGGTTCCAAGTAGGGGAATGCTCAAGAAAGCCACCACCTAGGAGAGTTCACGAGCTTCCTTGGGTTTAGCCGCCCATCCCCTGAAGGTCATAAACTTAATAAAGAAGGAGAAAACAGGGCGCCTGGGTGGCTCAGTGGGTTAAAGCCTCTGCCTTCGGCTCAGGTCATGATCTCAGGGTCCTGGGATCGAGTCCCGCATCAGGCTCTCTGCTCAGCAGGGAGCCTGCTTCCTCCTCTCTCTCTGCCTACTTGTAATCTCTCTCTGTCATATAAATAAATAAAATCTTAAAAAAAAAAAAAAGAAGGAGAAAACAGCGTCTCTGTTTCTCCTAATTACAACATCATCTCTATAACCGGTAAAAGCAAAGCCTTCACGTTTCCAAGTGATTTAAAAATCCCTTCTATCAACAGTGCGACAGAGAGCAAGAAAATTTATGCACTCTTGCGGCAAGACAGTGAAAATCTATGACTGTCCTCTGCAGGTAGATGCAAATTGCTGGTGGTGATTTTTTTAAGTATAGATGTAGGAGGAAGTGTACTGGTCAGATCTGTTAACAAATACTACAGGACACACTATATATCTTTTCCAGAAATAAAGTGATCTCAGATCTTGCATTAACAATGGTAGGAACAGTTTCATTATGTCAGTGGCAACCTATAGCTAGTCTCTCAAAATCATTTAAAATGATCAGAGGGAGAAGCCAAAGGGTTCTTCCAGATCTTCCAGATCTTTCTTCTTTTTTTTTTTTTAAGATTTTATCTATTTATTTGACAGAGAGAGACACAGCGAGAGAGGGAACACAAGCAGGGGGAGGCGGAGAGGGAGAAGCAGGCTTCCCGCCGAGCAGAGAGCCCGATGTGGGGCTCGATCCCAGGACCCCGGGATCGTGACCTGAGCTGAAGGCAGATGCTTAACGACTGAGCCACCCAGGTGCCCCCTTCCCGATCTTTCATGAAGCTAGCGGTCTCTCAGATTACCTCCAGCATTCTGTATGATTTTGCATTAACTCTCCAGATGAGCCCCCAAATCGTGGTGAGCAGCGCAAGCTCCAGCCACGTCCTTTTAGAATTTCTATCCACAGCTGTTTCAGATTATTCAAGTCCATTCCTCTATGGCGGCTGGCATCCTCCTTGACTTGGACAGATGAAAAGATAATTATGTCAGGAAAAAGAATGGCTCTGTTTTTCCTACTTCAGACATGAGAAGCACCTCTTTTCCTGGGCTCACCGCCTCTGACAGTCTCCAAACCCCAAACGAAGCTAGTTGATGCTATTTCCTTCAGAATGGGCCTGACTTTCCTGGTGAGTTCCAAGTGGGTCTAATCCTCCATCTAGTAATTTTCCCAAGGAAAGCACGCTAGACTCTTCCATGCCCGGTGGATTCCAACATGGGTATGAAGTCCAGTGTCCTAGCAAGGATGTGCACAGGCAAGACCCCTGAAGTCAAGCCTACGGTTAAGGCGCTCTCCTGCTCCTCACCAGACTCGGTCACCTTGAAGTCATTGCTTTGTCAGCAGTAGGAGCCAGCCAGTGGACCTTTTGTTAGTTGGGGGGTCCAAGACGCTGTGATTGAGCAACCTCGGGGGCCGCAGAGTGTACAGCAAGGCAATCATAATGCTTTCAGCACAACAAGAGGTAGGAAGGTGTCCACACATGGAGCTCAGCTGCCTGCCCTCTGTGACATCTTAATAAATTGGAGAATCACAAATTCTTTGTGAGCGCTAAATGAGTTTGTGGGACAGTACCTGGTGCAAAGTTAATAAATGCATTAAGTACGATTAGCTACTGATACAGTATTTTTGGTTCTTAAAAGTCCCAAGGTCATGTCCAGAAAGAAGTGTTCTGACTCACCCTGACATTCTGAAGGGCCAATGACATGAAATCTCTTGGGTTAGATGGTATGGTCTTTATTTTGCAGATCTCATTTAAAACAGGCAGCAGGTAGGTGGGCTTGGGGAGTGTCATTACCTACCTACACGAGCCAGGTACGGTCCAACAGTCATGCATTTCTTCCTTAGGTACCTGTCTAAATCCATGCTAGATGGTTTTCTAAGAATAGGGACAGTCGACCGTTCCTCTAACTGCAGCTGCTACCCTTTCTTTGCCCCCAACATCCCAGTCAGCAGTTCAGATGGAAAGCAATACCCTAGACTACCCACGAGGTCTGCTCATGATCCAAAAAGAGATGACTTCTTTCCATCGACTCTGCTCTTCGAGTCCAAAGCCTGGCTGGGTAGCAGAGCAGGGGCTCCTTCTTAAATACTGAATGGGGTGGAGGTCTGGCTGTTGCTTGTAAATCTCTGTGGAACATGGGGCCACCAGTGCCCAATGCCCTCCGCTCTGGGCTTCTAGATCAGAATAATGAGAATAAGAAACTGTTACATTGATACCTGTTTTTGCCTGGTGACTTCTTTACCTCTAAATGCATTTGGAAGCTCCAGGAGACCCACAAAGTGTCAGTGAAGCCATTCACAATGACAGAATGAGCCATGAAGAGTCCCTTTCGGGGTCGGCCAGCAGGGGAAATAGTATAGCACGGAGCGTTAAGAACGGCGGCGGATCAAATTTAACGAAAGGCAAGTTGGCTTGACTCAGAACTTCCCAGCAAGAGTAAATAAGAAATAAAATTGACTCGATTCATTTTGGCAGCCAACAGATAGAATTCAGTTTATTTCCTTCTGTCCTACAGAATAATTTTTTTTTAAGGAAAGGGGAAAAAAAAAACTGGATGAAAGGAACACGGCAAATCCCAGATCGATTTTTAAATAAATTCTCTGCTTTGTCCAAAAGCAGTACCGAGTTCACATTAGGCATAAGAAAACCAGGATAAACACGAGACAATTGAAAATTTAATCAATTGTCAATGCCCTTGAAGGCCACGAGGTACTGAGTAACGGCCGGCAGAACTCTGTGAAAAGCAAGTGAAGTCAGAACGCAAACATCCTGTCCTCTAATGGGGACACACGCTCCAAGGAGAGATGATGCATATTTGCTCTGGATTTGTGACAGGTTTTTTTTAATTCCATCACACACAAGGTAATATAATAAGGTAGCGATTAAGGCTGCCTCCAGCCTTAGGGTTTAAAATACACCTAAGCTCCCACAGTACTAAGGAGTTGCTTATCAACCATTATTTTAGAAAATATAATGTCTTATGTCTTGGATGTGGGATCTAAATGATAAATGACATTTATCATTTCCTACACCAGATACACTGACAACTGTCCCCTCTACGGATAATTAAAAGAAATTATACATGTCTTATATGTGCAGTGTAATTATCACTTTTACCTTACAAAATACAATTTGCTGCCCACACACGACCATCTTATCTGGCCATTTAACTGCAGATAATGATCCTTTATGAATCTAGCCCACAACCTGGAGATTTTCGATCTCATGTTCCTTTGGACCCTTGCAAAAACAATATAGAATGCCTGCAGTGTAAAATTAGGCCTAAACTTAATTATCTTGCAGCCTATTTCCTGAGTTTAATTAACTTTTCTGAGTGGTTTCTACTGCAATGAGAACTAGGCCCATTTGGTATTATTTAGTGTCATAATTTCTCTTCCTTCTCAGTTCCAAGGACACCACAAGCTCCCTCCAGCCCTAATTGCCATGGCAAATGCAAAGATAGGAGAACTGAAAAACAGCTATAACCAAAATTAAGAATGCGCTGGCTGTGCATACTAATATAGGGATGGAAATCTATGAGTGTGCTATCTATAATCCCTTCTAGCCTCTAAATGAACTGACTTTAAATATTTAATTATCTTGTTAAGTAAATTCAGATTATAGATTCAAATCCTCGTCATTACAGATCATGGGGCTATTTCAGAAGTAGCATAAATTGAAGCCAGACCAACAGCCTTTTATAAACTAGACCATGACACACAGTTTACAAGAGAAGCTGTTCTCCTTTGCCATCGGTTACGTAGGTTCCTCCTCTGGACTCTGAGAAGACAAGACGGGTCAAGACAGTTGGCCTCTACAAAGTGTCTGAACGCCTTCCACGGAGGAGTAGAGTGCCTTTGGAGCGAGCCTTTTGAAAGCAATGCAAACTGTTCCTCTCATTAGCTCTGCAGCCCTGGGCAAGTTACTCTTCTTCAGTAGCCTAGGTGGGTCTTCTACTGAATGCAGATAATGGTAAACGCTCCCCTGGTGGGTTTCAGTGATTAAAGAGATAACCAGGTGGCTTCCTCTACCCCTCCTTACCTCCCCCCCAAATAAAATGCTTCAAGGAAGTAAACAGTTTCCCTCCAGGAAATTTGTGGGTTGACTTATTCTTTTTAAGATTTTCTTTCTTTCTTTCTTTCTTTCTTTCTTTCTTTCTTTCTCTCTCTCTCTCTCTCTCTCTCTCTCTCTCTCTCTCTCTCTTTCTTTCTTTCTTTCTTTCTTTCTTTCTTTGAGAGACAGAAAGAGAAGAGCCGGTGGGGGGTGAGGAGCTGATGGAGAGAGACAAGCAGACTCCCACTGACCAGGACCCCGCCGAGGCAGTGCTCCATCTCATGACCCTGAGATCAGGACCTGGGCTGAAAGCAAGAGTTGGACGCTTATGTGACTGAGCCACCCAGGGGCCCCATGTGGGTTGACTTTTAATGTGCAGACATGTTTTGTGAATGGCTGGGAGGAGAGATGACTAGGAAAATAGACTTGAAGGGGGAGGGGGACTCTGGTGAGACAGGTAAGAATAAAAGATAAATAAATAAGGAAAAATCCAGGGGAAAGTTTGGAGAGACAGAAACGGTATTTGTAATGATGAAAACAACAAAAATGTGATAAACAGAAAAGGCAGTAAAGAAATAAGAGAAAGAGAACATGAAACAACCCGGATTTTCTGCCGTAAAGTGCAAGAAAGAGGGCCACTATTTCTAGGACGTTCTGTGACAAAAACCAAGAATTCAGGAAGAACACAGGAGCGCTCCTAGGTCAGTCTCTAGCATCCATGTCCCTCCGCCATCCTTACCCGAGATTTTCAGGTTGCTCCGCCCAGAGCCTCTCTTCATCTTAGCTAGGGCTAGAGAGCCACTGAAGGCTGGGTTGGAGAGATGCTTTAAACCTTTCTGATGCCACCAGGTACTTCACACCTACCCCTCTCTCCCCTCATTCACTCATTCTTGCCACTAGTCCTGTGGCATAACTGAGATTTTCCTTGTTTTATGCTCATTTTACATCCTTAGTTTTTTTTTTTTAAGATTTTATTTATTTATTTGACAGAGAGAGAGAGAGAGAGAGAGAGAGAGAGAGAGAGAGAGAGATCACAAGGAGGCTGGCAGAGAGAGAGGGGAAAGCAGACTCCCTGCTGAGCAGAGAGCCTGACATGGGGCTCGAACCCAGGACCCTGAGGTCATGACCTGAGCCGAAGGCAGCGGCTTTAACCCACTGAGCCACCCAGGTGCCCCACATCCTTAGTTTTATAACAGGGAGGAACGTCTCATCACTGTCCCGGCTCAGAAGGAGGCCTCGACTTGGCTCCATTCGGTGGCTTCCTTGGTCCCTCCTTGGCTAGCCATGGGGAATTTCCCTCCCACACCAGCACCCATCTTTTACCTGCCCAGTCTAGGTACAAGGGGAGGTAAAATGAGGTATGCTTAAGATTATTCTGAGCCATGGAAAGGGGCACATCCACTCAAGGAAAATGGGACACAGACTGACATCAATAGTCATGGGCAGACACTGGCCCCACGAGAAGTCCGCACAGGAGAGCAAAGAAAAGGACAATCACTGCGGATCTTTGGCTCAGGTGACACGCACTGTGACAACTTTGGCTGACACCAACGTGAACGGATGATGGTTGCGATGACTCTCCCTCAGCTTTGAAGGGTTTTTGTTCAGGCTCTAAACCACTAAGTGTCTCTGGAAACATCATTTTCCCCTGTGCTCTGTGTCCCATATCGGATGATGTTGGGGTTGAACTAGGCAATGACATGGACCGAGATCCTGGTGGTTTTAGTATTGCTACTGGGCTCTTTTCACACCCTCTCGTAGACCACATAGAGTTCCCCTCCACACATTCATCTACTTGCTGCTTTCTCTCAGACTTTTCAAATCTACCTTGTCCAGGGAAACAATCCCGAAGAATTAGTCCACTATCTGATTCCATCCTTCAAAAACGGAGACTCCTGGAGAAGAGAGGGCCTCTATTTCTCTCACATTCAGTCCACATCCAAGGCCACCAAAGGCCCTCACAATCTACGTACTAGTTCCTACCTCACTGGGAAGTAAAATACTTGGTCTTTGGATGAGACTGAAGCACAGAGGACTTCCTACCTGCCGTGTGCCTGCCTGTGTCTCCTGCCCCAGCCTCCCCCACGCTCCCCTGCACAGGCCTTAAATCAACCGGCTCAGCCTGGTCTTGTACCTGCAAACATCACCCACTGTCTAAATGCAGCGAGCAGCTGTTTATTTACAATTAGAACTGCCAGCTGGAAAGCAAACATTCTATGTTACCGAATCAATCAATGTTACAGGGAGAGAAAAAATCAGGTACAGCATGAAATGGAGGACAGGAACATTACATTATATTGCAGCTGTCCTTGTCCAATGCCATTAGAGGTTCTCAGCACCAAGAATTAATATAACCACTGTCTATGATCCGCTGTCTTCCAGGCCCAGATTGGACACCTGAGAAATACAGCCTACCAGAGGGAGAGATGTGGGCCTTGGACGCCCGTGGCCTTCATCTGACGACATGAGTGATACCGGCCTCAACGATGGTTCTCCATCATGGAACCAGGGCTTCTGCCCTAGACTGGGTTTATCGATTGTTACTTCCTCTTTGATTCTAGTAGCAGTTAGAACTGAATCACACAGATTGATATTGGACCTTAAAAACAGTTTCGTATCACCATGTTGTGTATTTGGAAGCACACTCTCATTCTGGAAACCTAAAAGAATGATGAGTAACTTCTCTGCTCCATCAAGCCAGTCAGCCTAAGGAATCCTCCGATTTTTTTATTGATTTATGTAGTTACTGATGCTTAAGACCTTGATTTCAGTATGGCTGTTAATTCACCAACGTATGCTTCCTGGAGGCACACACTTGCCTGGTTTAGTCCTCAAAATTAGTAAAGCCAAAGGGAGTAACACTTCAGTAGGAATAAAGCAACAAAAGCTTAACAGTTTGACTGATGAGGCTTTTTACTTACCTGTAGGAGTTTTGTTTGCTTTGTCATGCCATTTTTTTTACTTTAATTTTTTTTTAAGATTTTATTTATTTATTTACTTGACAGAGAGAGGTCACAAGTAGGCAGAGAGGCAGGCAGAGAGAGAGGAGGAAGCAGGCTCCCCGCTGAGCAGAGAGCCTGACGCGGACCTCGATCCCAGAACCCTGAGATCATGACCTGAGCCGAAGGCAGAGGCTTAACCCACTGAGCCACCCAGGCGCCCGCCAATTTTTTTTTTTTAATTGTAATTGATGGGAATCCAGATGGGGAAGGAAGGGATACTAATTAGAAAACTGGAGAGTCACTAAAACATGAGATTCCAGTACACAACCCAGTATTTGTAACCCACCAAAATTCCTTATGAATGCATGCATACATCCCCTAAAACCCACTGCACTCTTTGTGCAGCATTTCAGACAAACCCTATGCACGTCCTCCTCTGGCCCTGGTGGGCTGTGAATCTGAAAGCTTGTGTGCTCTCTCCCTGCTTTCTCTCTGTGCTCTGGCTCCTAATAGGAAACTCCACCGCACTTTGTGTAAACACAGAAACATCTGCTGTAGCCACTAAGAGCTTATTGAAAATGCACAGGCAACGCTGTTGCAGACCCCCTCTGCCCTCATTAGAAAATATGCTGGCAATCAACAGAAATACAACAAAACTCAGAGAGCTTAAGGAATCAGGAAAAGACAGCGAAGGAAATTTGGGACAAAAAAATGAAACGCTCCCAGCCAGCTAGTGGGATTAGGAGTACGGGGATTAGCCATTAGGACACGCAGAGCCTTCATTAAGAGCCTCCCATTTTCTGAATCCAGGCTTGCTAAAAACTGCAGGCCCAGAATCCACCCTTTGCATTTCAATACCTCGACCCCAAGGGCACTAATCTCCTTTTATACAATCGGGTTCACTTAATGCTCCAAAGTAGCCTTATGAACCCTAGGGTTCCCAGAGCACACAGAACAGGATGTGGTTTCAGAGTCTCAGCAAATTCTGGTGGATAGTTAAATTGGAGGTACGTGTAGGTGAACTCTATGAAGGGTCAGACTGAAGGCAAAGCATTTAAACCACTTCGGACCCCTCTGGGTATGATGGGATAAAGACTCGAATTAAAATGAGATCAATACAAGTTAAGAGAATGGTTCCAGTGGTGGCGTGTCAGCCAGAGGGTTCAAATCATGGGGTAGCCATTCTCTTCCCTGTTCCTAGGACCAAATACGAACATTCTAGATTGAAATGGGGCCTTTCCCTCTCTCACAACAGCTCACCACATACAAATTTTGTACCATCTACTCAAAGCACTGTGTTCTTTTTATTTTTTTTAAATTTATTTAAGTGATCTCTACACCCACCATGGGGCTTGAACTCACAACCAAGAGTCAAACGCTCTTCCCACTGAGCCAGCCAGGCACCCCATAAACTCACTGGGTTCTTGTGGTTTCCTTCATTCTTTTTTTTTCTTTTGTTTTGCTCCTGGAAGAACCCCTCTTTTCCTTCCCGCCCTATAAACCCATTTCCATCCACCATGACATCCAAGTAACGACGTCATGTTGGTCTGGATTATTTGGGTTAATGTAACAAAAATGGGCCCTGGCTAATAGTAGCAAAAAAAAAAAAATGGGTTTGTGGAAGGAAACGAGACAGTACATGAAATGGAAGTGCAAGGGAAGCAACCAGGTGTTAGAAAAGGATGAAAACCAGGGTAATGATGGGAAAATGCCAGATGATCTCTCCAGAATCACCGAAAGGATGAGTCAAATCCCACTACTCCTAGGATCATGTCATTTTGCTCGGGATGCAATTTCCTAGGCTGAGATCCCCACAGAAACTGCATGGAAGGTCCCCCCAATGCTGGTACCAAAGGAGGGTGGACGGGACGCCACAGCCGTACACAGAAGTACTTGCACACGGGCACACTCGTGCATGCAGCAATGGCATGAGGCTTAAAGAAATGATTTATTAGGCTCAGCTCTTAGAAGCTCAAGTCCATCCAACTGCTCTTCATTCCAGGGCAAAGCACATCTTGATCCACTATCTGCACTTGGTGCATTTTATTCCTTTCTTTAACACAGAAATTTCTTATTTCACGGAACATTCCCTAGTTTTAATTCCCCACCCTTGCCCACTAATTAATTCTGATTAATTCTGTTTATCACAAAAAGCAAGATAAGGCTACAGGAATGGTCTCAAAAAGAAAGAAAGAAAGAAAGAAAGAAAGAAAGAAAGAAAGAAAGAAAGAAAGAAAGAAAGAAAGAAAGAAAAGAAGGGGCACATGGGTGGCTCGGTCTGACTCTTGATTTTGGCTCAGGTAATGATCTCATGGTCATGGAATCCAGCCTACATCCAGTTCCAGGCTCAGCAGGGAGTCTGCTAGAGATTCTCTCCCTTCCTCTCCCTCTGCTTCACCCCTACTAGCTCTCTCTCTCTCTCTCTCTAAAATAAATCAATAAATCTAAAAAAAAGAAAGAAAGAAAGAAAGAAAGAAAAAGAAAGAAAGAAAGAAAGAAAAGTCGTCTTTAGCCATATCGATGCTGTCCAACAGAACTTTCCACGATATTGGAAATGTTCTAAATTGAGGCTATCAGTACAGTAGCTACTGTCACATGTGGCTACTGAGCCCTGGAATGTGACCAGTGAGACAAAGAAACTGAATTGTATTTAAGTTCAACTAATTTAAATATAAATCTAAATAGCCAAATGTGGGTAGGATCTGCTATACCGGACAGTACAGAATAGATACAGAATATCCAAAAATTCCTTGTTGCATTTGTTCAGAGACTATATGGCTTTTATGTCCTACTGTACTCACGTGTATGGTGAATGTGGGATGTTAAAAACTAGATTAAGCATTTTTCCAAGAAAGTTAAAGGCAACTCTACAACCTTTGTACAAATGCGGCAAGTAAGGCATCTTCTGGGTCGGTAACTCACCTGAAACCTAAACCACCCTCAAGGGACAACTTGGGATGGCTCAGTCAGTTAAGCATCTGCCTTCAGCTCAGGTCATGATCCCAGAGTCCTGGGATTGAGCCCCACATCGGGCTCCCTGCTCAGCGGGGAATCTGCTTCTCCCTCCTCCTCTGCCTCTCCCCTCCCTGCTGGTGCACTCTCTTGCTATCTCTCAAATAAATAAATACAATCTTTAAAAATAAATAAATAAATAAATAAATAAGCCATCCCCATGTAAATACACAGACTTGCAGCAAGTCCTAAGCTCTATCTCTTGCTCTCCCTAAGTAGATGAGTTTGGGCAACTTGGGCTTTCTTTTTCATTTCTTGAAAAGAAAGAGACCAGATTAGATGTTTTCAGGTCTCTTTCCCAGCACTAACAGCTTTAATTTTTATTTTCTCCCACCAAAATCTAGAAGCTGTTGGGCAGGGGTTACAAAGAGAAATGGCCCCAGGGTCCAGGCTGGTACATGAGGGAAAGTTGCCTGGTGGGACCAGGAGCCAACCGAACACCACACACCCCAGCCAGTCCTACAGCTGGGAACGTTAGCCCATCATCTGGAGAGTCTGTTTCCCAAAAGACCTCAGAAATCCTTTTTTATTGTTGGGGTCTAGGGCAATTTTTAAGAAAATCCCTGTGGCCTATGCAAATCTCATCCATGGACAAGGCATGATGATGATTGCTTCAGATACATGATAACTAAAAATCTGGGGCACTCAGATTCTATTCCTATAAGTGACCCCCCTTCAGAATTTTCTGACTTGCTCCATCACCCCATATTGTTCTCAGTTTAAATTTATATTTCTAAGCTCTCCTTCTAAGCTCCAAACACGATTTAATTAAAATGTGAGCTCAAGTCACAATACCACATGGTTGTGAAAGTGGCTTTGTCTCCAATAACTGGAACAGACAGAAAGGTTAGCATAATGTGCCTGTGATAAGTGAAAGATGCCTCGTGTCTTACTTTTCATTCCTGATACTATGAGGGGAAATCAAGGATTCTGGGAGCCATTAAAATGTGTGTTTTACAGGAAATATATTCAACTAATTCTCCAATAAAATTGCAGATAATTACTGTCTAGAAAATTCTAATTGTTCACTGAAGCCGTAACTTGTCAATGCCACAAATATTGCTGCAGTAACAGAGCACAAACACCAGGTGGCAGCATTATATCATTAAAAATTCTCAGTACTTGACATTGAGGTAATGTTTAGAAAAATCCTCTTGGCACAATTCAAATCAAGCTACATGCCTTCTAGATCTCTTCGTAGCTGATTCATTTTTTCAGAATTTATTTTAAATCAATTATGATTCTTTGAAGGCTATTATTATTGCAGCTTAAGTCATTCAACCCAAAATAGGCCTTAAATTTTTAGAATGTTCAGTTTCTAACACCTTTGGGGTTAAATGGTATGCAATTGCATAAGGGGAATGTTTTAATGGTTATATTGCATAAGGGGAATGTTTTTTAACAAACGTCCTTGCTTATTATTAATCTATTTGTGTTAGAGGCCCTTGGGAGATGAATGCTGCATTTTTAAGACATCCTTGGTGGTTAGGATTCATGTTTTAGATTCCAGGAAGTACTACACAGTAGTGCAGAAGAGAGTGTGAAAAATAAGCAAAGAATCTGTTTTAAAGTCCAGGAATCACACCTGTGCATGCTCTGGAAATAAAACCCATTTTCAGATCTCAACTGCAGTGCTTAAAAACCTGGCCCCCGGCCACTGGAGAATCAGACATCCTCTCCCATCTCCCCTTCACCCATTCATCCTCAACTCTGTTTTCAGTTTGCCACTGGACACTGCTACCTCCTTGCAAATTCAAAACAGATCATATAATTTACCACAATAAAAAACTGTGCGTGTCTGTGTGTGTGTGTGGAAATAGATGGATATTCATTATGCCATAATATCATCACATATCCAGAAAAGATTCTTTTTTTAAAGATTTATTTATTTAATTAGAGAGCAGGGGGAGAGGCAAAGGGAGAGGGAGAGAATCTCAACCAGACTATCGACTGAGCATGAAGCTCAAGAAGGGGGTTAGGGGGATCGATCTCATGACCCTGAGATCATGACTTGAGCTGAAATCAAAAATTGGACTCTTAAGGGACAGGAGCCCCCAAAGGAGTCTAATAATTTTCAATTATTTCATAAATGTCCTCAATTCTTTTTTTTAAAGATTTATTTATTTATTTGAGAGAGAGAGAGAGCAAGAGGGGGGTGAGGAGCAGAGGGAGAAGCAGGCTCCTCGCTGAGCAGAGAGCCCGATACAGGCTTCGATCCCAGGACCCCAAGATCCTGAGCCGAAGGCAGATGCCTAACTGACTGAGCCACCGGGTACCCCTGTCCTTAATTCCTTGAAAAAACAAACAATCGTGCCTTCCTTTTATGATGGCGGGCCCTCCCACTTACATAACTGCATCAGGCAAACGTCTGGCATCTGGACTGGGGATCCACTGTTGGGAGGAGCAGTGTCAAGGCCAATATGCAGGTTTTTGACCTGGGCTGTTGACCCAGAGGGCTCACTCCCAAAGTAACCCCCGCAAACGGAGGACAAAGCTGTCCCATCTCTATTTGTAGAGGAGGCACAGAAGCAATGTCTCGTCATTTCAGAAGAGCCACTGTTATCCCTGATTTCAGGACTCATGAGTTCAAAAATACTACAGCAATTCTCCGAGCAGCCTGATACCAGCTTAGCGATGTTTTCATTGTAAAGGAAAAATATCTCTCTTTCTTCCCTTCTTTTTTTCTCTTTTCATTTCATGAGACAAGAAGCCAGTATATTGAGTCATTCCTTTCCTGAGGGACACCTGTCAGCCCTAGAGGACCTTCGGAAAACCTGAAGAAGTTACGGACACTCTCCACAAAAAGCTTGCATGCGCTGAAGCTAAAAGTACCCATTTTCAGAGGAGTTGGGGATGAGGGACCACACTGGGTGCCCATGTAAAGAACCCTGGGCACGTTCAACTTCCATCGTCTGTGAGAGCCATGCTGTGCACAGAGGGAAGACCCCAGACCCGCTCGGCCAAGCAGAATGTGCCTGACCATCCCTCTCCGCTCAACCCACTTCCTACCACGTTTGTCTGCTGCTTGCCTGTCATTTTATGCTGTATTGTTTGGCTTTCGCCACACCAAGCCTGTTGGGGGATCCATAGCGCACCTGGCCAAGAGCCAGCACAGAAAGCCACAACCATATAAGTCACAGGGATGAAGGGTACAGCACAGGGAACAGAGTCACCAGTACCGTAACAATGTCCTGTGGTGAGAGACGGGAGCTACGCTTGCAGTGAGCACCGCGTAATGTACAGACTTGTAGCATCACTGTGCTGTGCTTCATCCGAGACGAAGTAACCTTGTATGTCAACCCTATGTCAATAAAAAAACGAAATTAAACCAATGAAAAATAAATAAATAAATAAAAGGAAGCTGAGGGGACTAAAAAAGAAAAGAAAATCGTATCCATCCAGAAAAGCAAGTAAGGAAGCCAAGGCAAAGCGCCAGGCTCTGAAGTTTGGCTGGTGGGCGAATAAATTGGGCCCCACATTCTACAGGGGAATTTGGCGATCTCCCAAGGGCCTTAAAATTCTGTACATGCCTTGACCTGGCACTCCTACTCCTGGAAATTTATCCTGAGGAAATAATCGTGTGGGTGGTGCAGGCAAAAAGATAGTCATTCCAGTTGTGCTTATAATTGAAAAATTAGAAATAAACTGTCTGCCCACGTTGGAAATGTTCAACCAGCTCGAGTACCGCCATTGCACAAAATAATATTCAGCCTTTTATATCAGTTTGATAAAGGTTAGTGATACTATTGGAATATATTTAATATATTAAGTGGGAAAAGCAGAGTCTAAAGAGTTTCTAAATGATTCTACTTGGATAATACCTATTTTGCTCACAGACCCTGAAATACTCTACACAAAGTGGCTAACAGCAATGCCTTGGATTATATAATTATGGTTGGTTTTATCTTCTGTCCCTTATTATTTCTATCTGTATTTTTCTATAATACATATGTATTGCTTATACAATAAAGAAAAGTACATTCCAAGCATGAGTAGTCTGAGGATCCTCGATCATTAAGGTCAGTGGCCAGAAAAGACAGAAAAATTGGAAAGCAAGAGAGGTAGGCATCTTTCAATAAGAAAACTGAAACCAAGACACCTATCACCTATCACCACAGAGCAAAGTTTCAGGGAAGCAGCCAGCCCCCAAAAGGAGAAATTCCATGACACACAGGGTCCATGGCAAGAACCAGAGACGCCTGAGGTAACACTAACACCCACACAGTCCCCTCATTTTCTCCTTCTACTAAAGGGATTCTTGATACATAAGATTTTATATAAAGCTGATAATGAAATAAACCCAAGTTTCTAGAGCTTTATAAAAAGTGACTCTAAAAGTCTTAGCCTGGCAAAAAGAAAATGTTTTATGTGCTCAGGCACCTCCCTGCCCTAGTCCAGAGAAAACGGTCTCATGTGTAGGCAAGAAACCTATACCTTGTACCCTTTCCTACCTAGAGAAGATTAATAGCAGGGTCTGGCTTCTCTGTCAATGGTGCTTTTGAAAAAAGGGACTTTGTTTCACATAAGAACATTTGAACTTGTTCCTTTGTAAGTGTGAGCACTTTTAACTCAGACACATGTTAAAATCTCAGAATAGTTTCCTTAGATTTGTTGGTCTCCATGATTTTTTTGACTATTATCTATGCCCCCAGTCTCATCTGCTTTTCCACAGTGGACTCAAGTGCTCTACGACCCATCTCCAAAGCGTGGAATTCTTCAGGGACAATCCACAAAGCCATCAGTGACACTCTTGTTTAAAAAAAAAAAATCCAAATTCTGTAATTGCATGACTCAAAGACTATCCTTTGTGACAATATTAGCTGAGACCAAAACCTTAATGTTAAAATCACAGTTAGAATATTTTGACTTACAATTTGGAATTCCCATTTGACAAAAGTAATAAAACGTTGATTTTCATTTATTTGGAATTCCTTCCTTTGCCTTGGTTATATCTAAGTTTGAGGGAGTTTATGTTAAGACAAGGCTTTGAGAGGTGTGTTCGATGGTTCTTGGGTCCTCACCCATAATGATATCTCTCAAGCCACACCCAGCTGCCCCCAAAGGCTAAGAAGAGTCACGTGTGTGTGTGTGTGTGTGTGTGTGTGTGTGTAAGTCCATCAACTTTGTGCCAATGGTTGTTTTCTCAAACCAAACACCAAGAGGGGATGAGTTCAGTGGGATGAGTTCAGTGTGTGTTGGTGGAAGAGTGGTGAGCATGGCTGCCTTCCAAATGTGATGAGTTCAGTGAGTGAGAGAATCTCTAGCCTAGATAGAAAAAAATATATCATTCCATAGATTCTACAACTGGAAATTCATTTTCTTTACCCAAGAAAATTTCTTCTATGCCTTTATGTTTAAAAAAATAAAAAGCCTAGTTATAACTCATCTTCATTCAACTCTCTTAAATCTTCCAATTTTTTTTTTTACATTTTAATGATTCTAAATTACATATTCTTGAGGATAATTAATGTAGACCTAGCGTGTACTTCTGTGGCATTAAATCATCTGATACGTATGGTACCTTCCCCAATGGATGTATTATTGCAGGGCTAACGCCATGCTCTTTCTGGGATGATATTATGCCTCTTTTCTCCAGTCAATCCAAGCTGTAGTAGGTGCTCAATAAATCAGGTCATCCTGTTTCCTTCTGATGATGGAGCATCGGTCATGAGCCTGGGCACTGCACTGCAAGTGCTAGGTTCGAAAACCAGCTCTGCCACTTAGTGATGAGGTAATCTTGACCAAATTACTTGTGTTCTCTACATCTTAGTTTTCTCTCCTGCAGAAGAGAGTAATAATAGTACCTGTCACATGGAGTTGTGTGAAGGATTAAATGATATAATGTACCTCAAGCACACAGAGAAGTGTGTGCTGTGAATCTAGGCCATTTTTAAGATTTCCATGGAATCAGGTCATAAATCAGACCATTCTGAAGTGAATCACGTTTTCTCACACTGCTCTCTGCAGGAGTATATGCACTTGTATCATTTACCTAGGTCTTCAGTGGGGAAGGGGGTCATGTCTGTCTGTCTGTTTAGTGTCAAATGCCTAGTGGCTAAACCAGCAAAATCAAAATCAAAACCAAAAATATATTATGAAAATGTAAAAACCTTGTAATTAGACTCAAATTCTAGATTAGTACATCAACCTAACCTTTAATTCTGTAGATAAATAAAACTACGTCTTAAGAATTCTGAGCACCGGGCACCTGGGTGGCTCAGATGGTTAAGCATCTGCCTTCGGCTCAGGTTATGATCCCAGAGTTCTGGGATCGAGTCCCACATCAGGCTCTCTGCTCAGTGGAGAGTCTGGATCTCCTTCTCTGTCTGCCCCTCCCCCTGCTTGTGATCTCTCTCTCTCTCTGTCAAATAAATAAATAAAATCTTTTAAAAAATAGAAAAAGAAAGAGAATTCTTAGGACCAACATCCACTCTCACAAGATGGCAATGCCCATATATACCCAGAGTGTCTAAACAGGGGCACTGGGGGGCTCTGTTGGTGGAGCATCAGACTCTTGACTTCAGCTCAGGTCATGATCCCAGAGTGTTGGGACCAAACCCCAAGTTGAGCTCTGCGCTCCTCAAGGAGTCTGCTTGTCCCTCTCCTTCCCTCCCTGCTCCTCCCTCTGCTTGCATTTTCTCTCTCTCTCAAATAAATAAAATCTTCTAAAAAAAAAAAAAAGGAATGTCTAAATATAAAAAGACCCATATAAAGGAAAAGTGAAAGAACTGTGCATGCCCTCACCTAACGGCAGACTTCAGAGGACAAGCCTCGTATATTTTGTAGCTAGTGCACCAGGCAGGCGAAAAGGGCTCACTCTTTCAACAAAGACTCTAAGGAATTATAATTTGCAAGATAAATTCCTTGGATACTGTGGATATTGACTCTTTCACAAGTGCAAGACACAATATTGGGGTTTTATTCTTCTGAAACATTCCATGAAAAAGCCACCGATCCAGTCCTTCTTAGCCAGGTAGCTAGATGCGTGTTGATTTAAAAATCCTTCTAAAGATAACTCTCTCTGCCGTGAAGGGGCCTTCTTAGCCCTGGGCGTTTCATTCATCATCCTTAGCTTTTGCTGAAAAAAAGTTGGCTGTTCACCTCTCTCCAAAGATCAAATCTACTGTGCTCAGGATAAATTGCTTCCTTCTTCAAGCTTTAAAAATATATGTTTACTTCTAAGTCCTAATGAAGATATATTACTTCAAAAGCCACAAAGTAGAGGTCCCAGAGACGCCTTCTGAGTGAATCCCAAGAAAGGTTGTTAGGTTGTGGGCGTTAAGAGGTTTCTGCTGCCTTGAATCAATCCCTTAAAGTGTTCCTCCAAGCTCTGTGCAGTCAGTGCTAACCAGCAGCCTCAGAGGGTCAGAGAAGGGCCAGCTACTGGAAATGATTCGGACCCCTGACACAGCAACCAAACGATGAAGTGATTCTTTTTCCCTTAAAGCAGGATAATCCTCCACTCTTTTCATACAATACGCTCAGAGGGGAAGACCAAAATAGAAGCAGAAAAAGCTTTCCGCAAAAGATGTCATAACAATTTTCTTTACTTGAGCCCACAGAAGGCAAGTGGTTAAGAGTATTCTACAGAACTCGGAGACACTCAGGGAGACATCAAGGTCCAGAAGAGTTCAAACCTTCTCCACTCAACTGAGAACAAACACAGGACTCTGAAGGACAGAGACCAGCTCCTTCTTTTCCCAGAACCACAAAATGATGCACATTGCAGTCAGAGGTCTTTATGGAAAAACGAGGGGGGAATGAGGTGTGAAGATCTGGAGCGATTTTCAAAAGAGCACTCAGCAAGACAGTGGCGGGTCAGGAAAACTGCTTTCCTGCCTCTGAGAGTTACATTCCATTTTCTCTAACACAAGAACTTAGGCTGGGTGTCCAAGCGCTAGATGGCCACAGTTACACAGATGTGTCTTGTTAAGAAAACCAACTGAAATGTGGAACAGCAAAATATCATCTCCACACATGTCTTTACTGTCCCTAAGACACTTCAGGCCAGCAGGGTGAGCACTTTCAAGAGATGATTCGTCATCAGCACATATTACAAACCCAAGGTGGGCTTGGTTCACAGACTTAATATTGGACCCTCTTCCTTTTTTTTTTAAATTTTTTGTATTATTTGCCCCAGGGGTACAGGTCTGTGAATCATCAGGCTTACATCTTTCACAGCACTCACCAAAGCACAAACCCTCCCCAATGTCCATAACCCATCCACCCTATCCCTACCCTCCCACCCCCAGTAACCCTCAGTTTGTTTTGTGAGATTAGGAGTCTCTTATGGTTTGTCTCCTTCCCGATCGGTCCCTCTTCCTTTGACCCTCATTTTCTTGTAACAGTGACATAAAAAATGGCAGCATGACTACTAACCTTTTTGTCACAATTTGCCCCTGCAAATTACCTCAGTGCTCCTATTCCTTTTCTTCTCTTTCTGTTCTAAATCCCTCCTCCTTCCTGTAGCTACCTCTTCAAGCCCCAACTCTTCTATGAGGTTTTCTTCTGAATCGGTAAAACCCATTCGGCCCCACAACGGCATGTAAGTTGTCTTATCCAAAAGCATCAATTCTATCAACCTTGCATCTGTGGGCAATTTTATTTTGTGAAAAACACAGAGAAAGAATACTTAATGCAACACAAGGGATAATATAAGGCTACTAGTCCCCTTCAGAGAGTGGTAACAGTGGAACCAGAGGACACGAGGAATCCTAGAGCTGGAAGGAAGCGTCCTTACACAGGCCATTGAAACCACCACCTCCACAGAGCAACATCCTCAGGCTCTGACAACCAGAAACAATTCGAAAAGCATCCAGAGATAAACTTTAACAAGAGCTTCAAATAACATTGTTTGCATGTCTTCTCTTGTCAGTTTAGTAACCCCATTTCCACATTCTGTGCTCTTATTTTTATTTTCCTATTTCTATTTGTTTTTTTTTTTAAGATTTTATTTGTTTATTTGACAGAGAGAGGGAGATCACAAGTAGGCAGAGAGGCAGGCAGAGAGAGAGGAGGAAGCAGGCTCCCTGCTGAGCATTGAGCCGGATCCCAGGAGCCTGAGATCGTGACCTGAGCCGAAGGCAGAGGCTTTAACCACTGAGCCACCCAGGCGCCCTCTATTTCTGTTTTATTTGTATCTTTTGACCCTTCTATATACTCCTCTTGGTTCTGCAAACCCTCCTCTCCTCCTGAAATATTGGACTATTCATGAGGCTTCAGTAGGGTCAGTGATAAAAAGAAAACATTTTTGTAAGCTCCTCCATGCTATATTCTTAATTGGGCATCTGAGTTGCTTTTTCTCAAATTACCCAGAAGCCTACTAGCAAGTAAACATTATTGTGAACACTTTCGTACAGTACATTCTCTGGTTTTTTCTCTGTAGAAGTATGGACAGGTCGATGTTCCAATGTTCCGTATCGCATTGTGCGTGTGTGTGTGTGTGTGTGTGTGTTTGCTTGCTTGTATTTTTTAAACCTTTTTATTCAACAATATCTTCTGAACATCTTTCTATATCATTAAAATTGATCAATATTATTGTTCTCATGCTCTTACAGTATTCCTTCATCTACAAGCCAAAACTTATTTAAAAGCAGGATGAATTCTGCCTTCTGAGAAGTTGCTTCCTTAGTCTGGTTCAAAGTGTTGATTATTCCAACAGTTCCTAACTGGCCTTTTTGTCTGCTTTCCCCTCTACGATGGACTACCCACACCACAGCTGAACTTACCCGCTCCTAAAACACAGGGAGGATCATGCTACTCCCCTTTTTATCAACCTTCTACTGCTCTTCAAGTAAAATCCAAACTCCTTCCCAGGGCATCCAAGACCCTCCTAGAACCGAGCCTGGGATTCCTGCTCCAACCCCAGCACCCCCATCTCTCCCAGCCTGTAACATAACAGACTTCTCCCCATTTCTGCTCACTCCACGGAAACTCAAGCCTCTGTGCACTCCTGTGATGTCCTTCAGCATATGGCTAATTCTCACTCCTCTTTTAAGGTCCTCCTCCACAGTCTTCCATGCCACCAGCAGTTAGTTGCTTTCTTTTCTGTCTGTGAAACCATTTCTATATTTCTATACAGTGGCATTCATCATATTGTATTATAATTTTTTATGTCAATATTTATCTCTTTCACAATTCTGGCTTTATCCCTAATGTTTTGTACATTAATTTTCCCTCAATAAATGTTTGTTGAGGTGAATTCAATCCCTCAACCTGTGCACCAGGCGTAAAACCAGATGGGATCAGACATTCAGAACAACTGAAGTTCTGAGTCCCAAGGATAAAGTGCATTTCTACCCCCACAGTTGCAGTCCTGATATATCAGCAGCAATTGACATTGCTAATCTATGTTTTCTCCACTAACTTGCAGCTTATATGCAAGGGTTGGAGTCTTAAGGATGGTATCATTGATAACATTTGAACTCTTTCTCCTGTAAGGAGGGAATGATGAATTCAGGAATTATGTCCAACATCCCATTAAAATCGAAAACTCTTGGAAGAGGCACGCACTGTGAGAGATCCGTCAATACCATTACAGAAAACAATAAAATTTGGCCAACAATATAGAAGTAACATTTAAATGTGAATATTGGCAAATGTGAAATATTTCATTAACTTTACCAGTCTCTATGACTTCCTTTTCTTTTTCCCTTCCAAGAAATAACACGGAACTTCCTACTGAACAATCAACCAAGAAATATCGAATGACTTAGTCTTTGATGGTATTTTCAGGAAACAAAAGAGAGAGAGAGAAAGAGAAGTTGTCTAGATAATATCGGTTTCAGTGATATCAATGTTTAGTTTCCAGTTTCCTCTTAGGGTTTCTAGGCTTAGTGAACCATGACAATTGTTTTTTTCAATAAAATACAGTCCTACAGCCCTGCAATCCTAACCATGTGGTGTTTTGCGTTACTTTGTACTGTTCTCATGCTGTTTCTAATTGCCACTGATTTATTGGATGCTTGGCCTCCTAAGCGTGGTTCATATGGACGCTGAAACCCAATGAAGTCAAAATCAACACTGCAATAGCGTGAGTCTGAAAAACATATAAATGTTGACAACTTAACGATTCTTTCCTTAAAAAACCACTAGAGATACCCAAACTCAGATTTCCATTAAGTCAACAAGAAGAACATGTTTCCTTGACTGTTCCACTTTTTAAAGAAATGTAGCAAAGAAATCGAGATGTGCACAAATCCTAAGTGCACAGCTCAATCAATCCTTGCAAAGGAAGCCCACCAACGTCACCAGGATGTAAATCATATTCAGCACCCCCAAAGCAGCTCTCGCGTGCACTCCCCAGTCTACCTACTTAAATAACCCGTATTCTGGTACGTTAGCTTTGCGTGGTTTTGAACTTTACATGAATGGACTCATATAATCTACTCTTTTATGTCTGGTTTCTTCTGCTCCAAATGATCTTTCTGAGATGCATTTTTGTTTTTGCACGTGCCAAGAGTCACGTGGAGCTTGGTATTAGAACATAAAAGCTTTAGTCAAAAGAGGAAACAGTGAATAAGGTGACCTTTTGAAATAACCTGAAGTCAACTGCTAAGAAGCAGCTGTTTGAGGCGAGAAATGTCGAACAGCAAAAAGAGCCCGGTGAGATAAGCCAGAAAAACGGTCTTGGAAAGAAATGCCTAGAAGTGAAACATCTCTCTTGGTTCAAAAGAAAATAAAATGGGTCCTTCAGAAAAGATTTTGATTCAGGCTGTCTTTGCTCTCATCTCTTTGGCAAAATCTTGCTTTTTTTTTTTTCCTGCCTATGCCTTTCTGCAGCCGTTCTGAAGGCCACACCTCTGTGAGGGATCGGGTTTTGCCACCTCTTCTCACATTGTATGGTATGTGACCAAACGATTCCTCACATAAAAAGGCATTTTCATTCTGTTTCTGCCCTTTTACTTTATTTTATTTTATTCAAGATATTTTTATTTTTAAGTAATCTTTACACCCAATGTGGGACTTGAACCTACAACCCTGAGATCAAGAGTCATGCACGTTACCAACAAAGTCAGCGACGCACCCTCTGTTTCTGCTTCTTTTAAACACAGGTTATTAAAAGCTTTCTTTATAAGTTTTTGGATTTCCAATACGGTGAGCTACCATGCCATAAAAGTTTATAAAATTAATAAACTATTGCTATCAGCTAATTCTAATATTTAAGATACAGAAATTTTTACTAGTGCTTCATAAAATTACATGTATTTAAGACATAAATTATTTTTATTCCATTATGAAAATGCTTCTTAGGGCAATTATCAAAATAATCTCATAAATATCAGTGCCAAATTCTGAATATAAAAATACCCCTTTCTTCTCCCTTACAAAAAACCCAAATTCACACACACAAAAACCTGTACTAGTTCAAAATACAACTCATTTGAGGTACATCTACTATAGTTTTTATTTTTTTATTATTTTTTTANCCAATACGGTGAGCTACCATGCCATAAAAGTTTATAAAATTAATAAACTATTGCTATCAGCTAATTCTAATATTTAAGATACAGAAATTTTTACTAGTGCTTCATAAAATTACATGTATTTAAGACATAAATTATTTTTATTCCATTATGAAAATGCTTCTTAGGGCAATTATCAAAATAATCTCATAAATATCAGTGCCAAATTCTGAATATAAAAATACCCCTTTCTTCTCCCTTACAAAAAACCCAAATTCACACACACAAAAACCTGTACTAGTTCAAAATACAACTCATTTGAGGTACATCTACTATAGTTTTTAAAACAGATTAGTTGATTCCAGTGAATCTGGGGAAAAATTTGTTTTTTTAACCTAAGCTTTTCCCTAAACCCTTCCACTTAGAGAAGGTTGTCACAGATGTTGTCTCAACTTGTCACGGATTTAAACTATTTATCAGGAACGGGAATAGGGACGTTGGGATATTTACCACAGAAGAGAGACAGTAGGTATGATTGGTCACCCCATGAATAGTCTGATTTCTGGTTGGT
Source organism: Ailurus styani (assembly GCA_002007465.1). Classification (NCBI taxonomy): domain Eukaryota; kingdom Metazoa; phylum Chordata; class Mammalia; order Carnivora; family Ailuridae; genus Ailurus; species Ailurus styani. The sequence goes on along the minus strand of LNAC01000110.1, from coordinate 2,385,940 downwards.
TGGTTGGTTTTTATTTCTGGTTTTAAAACCAAATCCAGGTATAAGAGGGCAGCCAAAGTTCATTTCATTGGCTACTCAAATATACTGTGGTAAATTAAAAGTGGTCTTAAATTATTTTACTTCTTTCATCAGGAGAATGAGTCTACTTCCCCACAAGTGAGCACCTTGTGATTGCTTTGACCAACACAATGAGGTAGGTGTGACGAATGTGACTCTCAGCTCAGCTTCAAGAGTCTTGCCATGTCCAGGCCACCACCCTGGACCTGCTGCTTCCACAGGAGAAAGCCCCGGCGAGCCCACTGGGGGAGGACAGCGTGCGGAGCAAAGACAAGCTTTCTGGGCTGCAGTCGCTGATGGTGATGGGTAATTTTTTGTATCAACCTGACCAGCCTCACAGATGCCCAGATGGCTAGTAAAACATGTCTTGGTGTGTAAGTGATTCGGTAGATTGAGTGAGGAGATCTGAGCTCACCAGTGAGGGCAGGCAGCATCCAAACTATAGGAACAAAAAGGAAGAGAGAACAAATTCTCTTCCTTTTTGAGCTGGAATAGACATCTTCTCCTGCCCTCAGACACTGGAGCTCCTGGTTCTCAGCCTTTAGGCGTGGACTGAATTATCCCACCAGCTTCCCTGGGTCTCCAGCTTGCAGATGGCAGACTGTGGGACCTTTCAGCCTCCATTACTGCCTGAGCCAATTCCTATAAGCCCCCTCACGGGTATCTGGATACATCCTATTGGTTCTGCTTCTCTGGGGAACCCTGACTGAGACACCAACCAACAAGCCCACAGAAGACAACAACTACGTCCAGAAGAAATGCCCAGCCCGCCTTTACGAAGAACAACAACAACAAATTACTCATGTAAGCCCCTAAATTTGAGGGAGGTTTGTGACAGAGCAACAGGTCAATGAGAGAGGCACCCCGAGTCCATTGCATGAGCTAACATACCCATTCCGTGAGGAAAACAGGCTAATAGAGTTGGGGCTTCACTAATAGTGGGGCTTCACTAATCCTATTTCAAATTTCTACTTCAGTTTTCCAACTAACTTAGAGCCAATTTATTTCAAATCAGAGTAACTATACTTCACTTCTAGTATCTGCCTCTCCCCCCATTTACTTCCCAAACCAATCCCACTTCCATGTTCCCACCAAAATATCTAAGATCCTAATTAAAATTCTCCTTGCCACCACTCATCCTTTCCAACACACTTCGGCGTACGGGATAAAGTCCTGAGCCTCCCCTTCATAACCCTTCCTGAGGCCCTGCCCTGAAGCAGAAGAGGCAGGAGTTTTGACCCACTGGTCCCCTTCCCCACGGATCTAGAGCTGCTCCCAGGTGTGTTAACCGCCCCTTTGCTTCCTAGCTGGGTATAAACCATAACCTAGAAATTTCCCTTCAGCATCTAGAGCCCCCAAGGAAATCCTGAGGCATTAGGTGAAGCACTTGAAGGGGAAACTTATCGCCTTCAAATGAGTGGACTCCTCCATGGAACGGCCCAGGATGGCCACAGCTGAAATCTGAGGGCGGCCAAGCACACGTGAATCACTGGGCCAGCTGCACCTGCTGATCTAAATCTGTGGTTCTACCTGAAGATCCATTTCCTTGGGACGCCTCAGGAAGCCTTAGATAAAAGGTCTCCTGGGAAACACCTGGGCCTCTAAGGTGCTCGTGCAAACCTTGGAGCTCCGTGAATTCCTGGAGCTTCTCCTTTCAGACACTGTTACCTCAATTAAACTGATCTGTGACCAGGTGGTTCTTTCTAGGACAAACTTACTGCAAGACGGCCAGAAAAGCCTCCATGGAGAGCCACTTGATGTACGATTATTTTTTTTAAAAGAGCAAACCAAAAATTGTACAGAATCACCTGGGAGGGCACCTGGGTGGCTCAGTGGGTTAAAGCCTCTGCCTTCGGCTCAGGTCATGATCTCAGGGTCCTGGAATCGAGGCCCGCATCGGGCTCTCTGCTCAGCCGGGAGCCTGCTTCCTCCTCTCTCTCTCTCTCTCTCTCTCTCTCTGCCTGCCTCTCTGACTACTTGTACTCTCTCTCTCTCTGTCAAATTAATAAATAAAATCTTTTAAAAAATTAAAAAAAAAAAAAAAGAATCACCTGGGAAACTTGTTTTCAAAAGTCTGATGCCCAAGCCCTGCATCAAACCTGTAGAATTCAGGAATCTGCAGGAGTGGAGTATTTGTCTAAGCTCACTCTGTCGTTCTGAGAAAGAGCAGGAAGTTTAAGGACAACCAGTCAAGAAAAGGACTCTAAAACAGGATTCATTCACCACTGGGTGGCGCCAGAATTTCAAAGATGAAAATTTCTACTCTAGCAACGTTTTCTTTGAGAGAACAGTAAGTATATTTCTCTTTTCTCTCTATCCTCCACATCTCCTCAACTTTTAGAAAAGGTGTGTGTCACACCAACATAAATATTCCACTCAGTATCAGTTTGGCACTTTCTCCTTGAATTTATTTAGGTTATAACAAACTATCTTGCTCTCCATGGGCCCTGGAGGGGGTTCTTTGAGCACTGTCCCCATTTTCCCTTAGCATCTTCCCTTCCGAGTGCAATGTTTGGAAGAAGAAAATCCACTGTGAGTACTGGCCTCAACAGCGAGGAGTGATTGGACAAAAAACAATTCTATGACAAGATCCTGAAACCCATATTTAGCCATTTGTAGTTTTCAATCCCTGCCCTTTCCCAAAAACCATGACTTCAAAACTATACCAGAATCACGTTTATTCTTTCCAAACTCCCACTGCCTCAGTGCAAAAGTATTTGACAACTTTTTAACAGTCTCGTCCTCTCTTCTTTCTCAGAGATTTGCACATTAAAAAATCCCATGCCGATAACAGTCATTTAAAATTTTCTCTGAACAGTCCATTTGTTTGAAATCTGCTTAAGGCCACTGTATGTAGCCTTGCGTGCATTTAATTATTTTTAAATGTGCACTGAACAGAAATGGCTGGAAAGATGAGTAAGACAAATAACATTTATTTTATCAATCCTACAAATATCTACTGAGCAACTGTATGTACCAGGCACTGTGATACGCACTAGCGGGGAGATACGAGGTTGAACACAACAAGAAGATGGAAGGTCTCCTGGACTTTTATTTCTAGTTGAGAGACACATGGGGGGTGTGGGTAGCAAATGAATGAATAAAATAATGAGAGCGACAACTCTTCCAAAAAATAAAGCGGAATGAAGGGATAGTCTCTGCACAAGGTGGGATTAGTGTTGACGAGGTGGTCAGGGAAGGCATCACTGAGGAGGCAGCACATGGACCAAGAATAAATGACCCATCTAGGCAGAGGTTAGAGCAAAGGCAGCGATCTGGGACTGAACAAGCCTGGTACGGTGGAGCAGGAAGGAAGCCAATGCAGGGAAGCATCAGCCACATGAGGTTGGAGACCGGAACAAAGAAAGACATTATCAAGGCCAGAGACTGCCATATATATATATGAAATGGGAAATCACCAAAAGGTTTTAAGGAGGAAAGCAACATGGTCTTATTTATTTATTTATTGTAACAGAATATTTAATTATATCAGTTGCCCATCAACACACTAGTCATTTAATGATGATTACACTGGCCATTTCTACTGGTTGGCAGGAAGCTCTTCCACTAAAGGCTCCCATGGTTTCCAGTGTATCATTTTTCCCGCCAGACTTACTTCATTTGTAGCCTCAAGTATCCCCTCTGCTAGTTGGCCACTAATTAGAAGTTGGTCTTCTAATTTCTTAACATCTGGTTCCACTTTAACCAGACCTGGCTTCTCATTTGCAATCTGTTCTGTGCTGCATTTTTAGGAATTTGCTCAAGAACATCAAGAATCTTGGTGTACCAAGAACCAGGACTGGAACCAGGAGATATTATCATTGTTGTAGATCAGAAGGACCATGCTGTTTTTACTCGGCGAGGAGAAGACCTTTTCATGTGTATGGACATACAGCTGGTTGAAGCACTGTGCAGTTTTCAAAACCCAATATCCACTCTTGACAACCGAACCGTTGTCATCACCTCTCATCCAGGTCAGACTGTCAAGCATGGAGATATCAAGTGTGTGCTAAATGAAGACATGCCAATATATCGCACACCATATGAGAAGGGTCACCTAATCATCAAATTTAAAGTAAACTTTCCTGAGAATGGCTTTTTCTCTCCTGATAAACTATCTTTGCTGGAAAAACTCCTACCTGAGAGGAAGGAAGTAGAAGAGACTGATGAAATGGACCAGGTAGAACTGGTGGACTTTGATCCAAATCAGGAAAGATGGCGCCATTACAATGGGGAAGCATATGAGGATGATGAACATCATCCCAGGGGTGGTGTTCAGTGTCAGACCTCTTAATGGGGCCAGTGAAAAACACTGCTGGCATTTTATATGCAGTAGTGAATGAGTGAAGGACTATAATCATAGCTCACTACTTGCTATTGTTTTTGTTTTAATATTCAACTATAGAACTGTTTTAAAAGTTAAATGAAGAATAAACTCAAATATAAAAGCTCTGACTTTGCGCTATATGTATGATGACTTCAGTGTGCAAGATAAGTTTAATATTTGTAAAAACTACTTTCAAAAAAAAATCTCCCTTAGCGTTTGTTAGGCCCTACCTTGTAATTAATTTCAGCTCTATGTCTGTGAAACAGCTTAGACTGAAATGCTAGGTATATGTATTGACTTCAGTGTATGACTCTTAATTGTTAAGCCATGAAGTTAAAACTTGTATTTAATTGGCAATCAGACAAAGAATTTGTAGAAAAGTGTTGGTTTACAGCTATGTTAAGTGGGATTCGTTGTGATGCCTCTGCATTTATTGCCTCCACTGTTACCTGAAGATGGCATGCTATGTAATTTGGCCTGTGGTGTCAGTGATAGCAAGGATACCTCTCTAAAGAAGGGGTTTATCATATGCTGCTGCTTGAGGGCTTGCACTTGTAGAATTGCATTCCCTTCTGCTGTGCCATCCTTCTTTTTCTTTCATTTAAAAAAAAAAAAATATATATATATATATATATATCACTCCTGATTACACTTTTTTTCCTTCTCTTTGGACCATGATAAGCTTCAGAGTAATGACTTCAGGAGCAAGGTAAATTAGAGTGAAGAGACATTTACGTGGAGAAGTTAATTTTGATGTATGAGATAGGAAGGTGTTTTTTTAGGTATGTTGCAGGCTTATTTTAAATAACTTATGCTCCGAAGTAACTGTAAGTTAATGTTGGTAGTATAGCAAATTATGATGAACAGTTTTAATTGTATGTTTAAAAGTCATGTTCATAAGCTTAAATCTGGGTATCAGAATTAAGCAATTGAAATGAATGTCTCCTTAATATACTGATTACAAAGAAAAAAAAAAGAATCTTGGTGTACAACATTGTGAGCCCTTCATGTGGATTTTCACAGATAACCAACCCCACCAGGCTGGCAGTCTTCCTCAGCAAAGCTGCCATGACAGTGCCTATAGATTTATTTTTTAGATCTTGGCTTCTGATTGCAAAGGAGACACAAATGGAAGCCAAGAGAACAATTGGAAGGGGACATTCATGAGAGATGATGGCAGCTTGACTAGACATAGGCATGGCCATGGAGAGAAGTGGTCACATTCTGGAGTGTTCTGGCAGGACAGACTTGCTGACGGACTGCGTGTGGGGAATGAGGGCTTGAGAGAAATCAGCAACACCTCACTTGCTGTTTGATCAACGAGGTAGATGGGGAGACCAATTACAAAGGGAAAAATGGGCAAGAAAAGTCTGGAGGAAAGTTCTCAATTTAAAATCCTGGTTTGGTCACACAAAGTTTGAAATGTTTACTTAGTATGGGAACAGTCAGAGGGGAATTGTGAGATTTATTTATTTATTTTTAAAGATTTTATTTATTTATTTATTTGACACAGAGAGATTACAAGTAGGCAGAGAGACAGGGAGAGGAGGAAGCAGGCTCCCCACTGAGCAGGGAGCCCAATGCGGGCCTCGATCCCAGGACGCTGAGATCATGACCTGAGCCTAAAGCAGAGGCTTTAACCCACTGAGCCACCCAGGCGCCGGAATTATGAGATTTAATAGTCATCAGCATATCGTATTATTTAAAGCCTGGATAATATCCTATCATGTCATATAAATATTATTTAGCAGCTGGATAATATCACCTAGAGAATTTGTACAAATAGAAAGGAGTATCAGGGACGGAGCCTACTGACTCTACATTGATGCTGTCCTGTTCCTCTCTCAATAAGACTGTAGTGGTTACGGAAAAAATGATGTCATTAAGATCAGTATTGATGAGAATGATAAGATTCCATATGGTAAGGCAAAAAATAAACAAGGGGAGGGCGCCTGGGTGGCTCAGTGGGTTAAAGCCTCTGCCTTCAGCTCAGGTCATGATCTCAGGGTCCTGGGATTGAGCCCCACCTGCTTCCTCCTCTCTCTCTGCCTGCCTGTCTGTCAAATAAATAAATAAAATCTTTTAAAAAAAAAAAAAGAGAGAGAGAGAGATTCTTTTTCCTTCTCCCTGTGCCCCTCTCCCCTCCAACTCGTACACAAGATTTCTCTTCTCTTTCTCTCTCTCTCGCTCAAAAAGAAAAAAGAAAGATAGAAGGAATATATAAAATATCTAAGTGTCTGACACAGAGCAGACAACTAAAAAAATATGATTTTTTTTCCTATTTCCTTCCTGGGTAAAAAGTGGACTTAGCAATAAACCGCAATAGAACCAAAATCTTTCCATTAGTTCAGATGTCTTTACAGCCAAAGGAAGTCAGGAGAATCATCTGCCTCCACATTTCCAAAATGAGATTCTCCCTATAGGGTCTTTTTTTTTTTTTAAGATTTTATTTATTTATTTAATAGAGAGAGACATAGCGAGAGAGGGAACACAAGCAGGGGTAGAGGGAGAGGGAGAAGCAGGCTTCCTCTAAGCAGGGAGCCCAATGTGGGGCTCGATCCCAGGACCCTGGGATCATGACCTGAGCAGAAGACACACACTCAATGACTGAGCCACGCAGGCTTCCCTCTTCCTATAGGGTCTTAAGAGGTTTCCAGGATCTCCATGAAGCCTGAGTTAATAAAGTTGAACAGATTTCTTGAATGCAGACCTTCACAGAAGTCTCTAAGGATAGACCTGGTATGCAGCATTTCCCAACTTTCACCCAGGCTAGAGAAATTGTCCACAGACCACAGTTTAGGAAAGCACTGATTGACTCCACGTGCACAATTTACAGACGAGAAAACTGAGCACAAAGGGGATAAAATCACCTGGCCTGGAGCCTGTTGTTATAAAACAGACCATTACTACTAAACTGCTTGCCCCAACTCTCCTTGCTATTCTTGCTATTTTCCTTCGAGCTGAGTTAATGAGTTCATGAGGGCTCAACAATAGACTTGGAGGTTGATAAGATGCCTCAAGCTCCTTCCTGGGTCTGAAGGGCTCACACGATGTGCTTCATGAGGACTAGCCTAAGAATCACTATTGGTACATATCCATAATATGAAAAGGGGGACAGATTTCCACTTTTTTCTAAAGTACAAACTATTACTCTATTTATGGCTTTGCTTCCATTCATGTGTGTGACTTTGGATCCATCCACATCATATCGAATCTCTGAACGTCCATTTATCTGGCTGTTAATAATAAGGGCAGTAAAATGAGAGTTAATATTTGCTAAAACTTTGGCCCATCACACCAAGTTTCTAAATCAGCAGAAACTGTCTCTACCAGGGATCAAAAGGACCTTGGACTAACTTGTTTAAAAGCCGAATCTTCCCCATCACCGTTTTGCAGGAAAGAAAACTAGAACACACAAATACTAAACCCTTAGTGGGTCACAGGGCATAATGCAAGAGGCATGAGGCAGGGTTGGAGGCCAGCTTTGTTGGTGCTGCCCCTTCCATGCAAAGCCCTCCAGTGTGGCTGACTGAGCGGTCAGAAGAAGGACTTCCGTGAAAAGACCCGAGAGACTGAGCATATGGTGGGTATAGCTGTCAGCTGCGCCAAGGGGCCACACAGGGGAGTGAGAACTCTGCCCCACAAGGGTGGGCAGGATGGTTTGGGGATGTCATGGCAACGGTTTGTAGGTCTACCAACTACAAATGTGAGATCTTTAACAGATGTCATCTACCTGATTTTAAAACTATTTTTTCTTATTTCTTTTTTTTTTTTAAGATTTTATGTATTTATTTGACAGAGAGAGAGATCACAAGTAGGCAGAGAGGCAGGCAGAGAGAGAGGAGGAAGCAGCTCCCTGCTGAGCAGAGAGCCCGATGTGGGACTCGATCCCAGGACCCTGAGATCATGACCTGAGCCGAAGGCAGAGGCTTTAACCCACTGAGCCACCCAGGTGCCCTTATTTTTTCTTATTTGTAATGACAATCGGCTTCCAAAGTTTACAAGACTATTATCCCAGGAAGATTCCACTGCATTCCCTGTTTCCCATCATCACTTACTGAAACTGAAGACACTCTCAAGATACATTCATTTAGATGAAATGACTGACAACAATCAAAATATAATAGCCATTGGGAGGAGCTAATACCATCTTATCCTATTAGGGTTATGAATATAGGGTGTGAAGTATTAGCTATGACTGTATGACCATCTCAAAACACATGGGTTTAAAAAATGATTGTTTTGGGATGCCTGGATGATGCAGTCAGTTAAGTGCCTGACTCTTGGTTTTGGCTCAAGTCATGATCTCAGGGTCCCGGGATCGAGCCCCACTTCCGGCTCCATGCTCAGCATAGAGTCTGCTTGAGATTCTCTCTCCCTCTCCCGCTACCCCTTCTGCTGATGCACTCTCTCTCTTTCTCTGTCTAAAGTAAATAAATAAATATTTTTAAACAATAACTATCGTTTCTCAGGAGGCTAGAGGTTGGCAGGTAGTTCTACTGATCTGGTCTAGCCAGATTTTGTGTGGGCTCAGTCTGGGTAGATGGCAGGCACACTGGAAGCTGGGGCTCCATAATGACTAGAATGACTCAGCTCTCCATGTGGCCTCACATGGAGTGTGCCCCAAAGTCAGACAGGTTGTCATGGTGACCAGAGGGAAGCCAAAGAGGAAGGAGAAACATGCAAGGCTTCTCGCGGTCTAGACTCAGAATCATCACGTCATCATTTCTGCCACATTGCACTGGCCAAAGCAAGTCACAAGACCAGCCCCAGTTCGAGTGGGCAGGAACTACAAGATTATTGGAGAAGGGGTATAGACAGAGGCCATTAAATTAATTGAGATCATCGATGCCTTCAATCTAACACAGGGTAGAAAGGCAAATTTTGATTCAAAGAATAGAAAAGGGAGGATACAGAATAAAAGTTATCTACATTTTTAATAATCTCATGCCTGGAAATCTCATTCTATTATCAAGCCACAAACTCACACAAATTGGACTCTTCCTTCTCATTTGTAAATCTTCCTCTCAGTTTTTCCTATGCAAGTAAACCATCTCGACAGATAAGATTTTGTTTTACAATGGTCACAGATTAAAAATCCCTTAAATACGTAAAAATATTTTATCACCTGAGTTCAGCCAAATGATTTTGTTTGGATTTTTGACACAGAGTAAAAAAAAACTTTAACATCCTTTTTTTTTATTCTTCTAATTAATAAGCAACTTTAGTATTTGTATTAGTCATATGGTAGAACACCTAAAAAGAAAGAAGAATAAAAAAGATCAACTTCGCTGTGAAAGGGCCTTCTCTAGTACGACAGATTGATCGTCAGTCGATAATTATTGAACTCCCATTGTGAGCAAAGAACTGTGATGAATAAAACACAAAACACATTTCTTTAAAAGCATATTCTGAAAAAAATAAATAAAATTAAAATAAAAGCATATTCTGATTATAAAAAGTGCAGATGAGGCAGGGGTGATTAAAAAAACATTGATAATATCATTTAACAATGAATATCAAAGCTGTTGTGTTGGGCATTTTTCTTTTTTCTTTTTTTTTTTTTAAGAGTTTATTTATTTGGCAGAGAGAGAGAAAGAGAGCACAAGGAGGGGAAGGGCAGAGGAAGAAGCAGGCCCCCAGCTGAGCAGAGAGCCCCCCCCAAGATCATGACCTGAGTTGAAGGCAGATGCTTAACCAGATGCTTAACTGACTGAGTCACCAAGAAGCCCTGGGCATGTTTAAAGAATGTATAGTCAGGGGCATCTGGGTGGCTCAGTCATTAAGTGGCTGCCTTCGGTTGGGGTCATGATCCCGGGATCCTGGGATCGAGCCCCACATCGGGCTCCCTGCTCAGCAGGGAGTCTGCTTCTCCCTCTCCCACTTCCCCTGCTTGTGTTCGCTCTCTTGCTGTCTCTCTGTCAAATAAATAAATAAAATCTTAAAAAAAAAAAAAAAGAATGTATAGTCATGCAAACAGGAGGAAGCTGAAGCCAATTCAGGGAGAATGAGGGTAAAATCTCTGAGGTGGCACATAATCACTATCTTCTAACTGGTGGAAAGATGGGAATAAGAAATAGGTCCTCATGAGGAAGGGGTCAGTGTAAGTGGGCCCACACCAGCACCAAGATAAGATGATGTTCTTGAGCCGAGAAGGTCATGTGACCGTAGGAGTCACACAGAATGTCACTGTGGTCATTTGCTGAACCACACATGTGTGTTTCAGGTGTGACTGATCACGTCCCTCTGAGCAGAGTCTGAAAGAGAAACCTTCTCTTACAGCACTTAATACAGTGAGGGAAGAGCAGGCCACTTGACAGAAAGGGCTGTCATTGGCCAGATCAAGAGTGAACTCCAAGTTCCTTCCTGGTACTCCCCAGAGTTTCTTGGAGATCAGGTGGCCTCTAAAAGATGTGGAAAAGGCAGCAGGCCCTGTCAACCAAGAGGAGCATCCAGCAGACCTTCCAAGCACAGCTCCTGTCCTACAAGAGCCGGCTCCAGGGGAGGGAAGTAACACCGAAGGAGCCAGACCAGGAATTGTAAGTGTCAGGTCTCAGACCTGGAAAAAATTAGGTGAGAAGGGAGTGCTGCCTCTTTGTATTTAAAAAGTCTCTGTAGCATCTCAAGGACAGAAAGCCTCCACAGGAGGGAAGTCTGTGGGTGCCCACTGGGACATTTTTCCTTCTTTATCATCAAGGGCTTGAGAAAAAATTAGAGTGATCCTACATGCTTTAGGAACCTAGGATGGGTTAACCATTGACTCAAGTGTATTGTGCTTATAGGGTTATTGCATAGGAGAACTGGCAGGGTTTGAGAGTTTTTATGTTATTCAAGCTGAAGAAAGAGAACTTAATCAGAGGGGGACAATGACAAATGCAGAGAGAGCCTTGAAAATCTTGGTTGCAAACCAGGATTCAGTTTGCTCAAGAGAACTCAGGATTGTCCAGTGAAAGGAAAATAGGATTCAAAGAAAGAAAGGAAAGAAAGAAAGAAAGAAAGGAGGAGGGGGAGCACTGAATCTTAACCACTGGACCACCAGGGAGCATAGGAAGGAAGGAAAGGAAAGGAAAGGAAAGGAGAGGAGAGGAGAGGAAAAAATACAATTAAAAAAAAAGAAAGAAAGTGGGATTATAACACACTCGCCCTGTCCGGTCACACTTACCGTGTCAACCTGAAAGTTTTGGTTTTAAGTTCCTTTTAATCTAGAAAGATGGGTTTGGTTTTAGGTTAGATTTCTTTGACTTCCTTGTAAACAGGCATGACGGTTAAGGCTTTTGGTCTTTGACTTCTGCTTTGTTTTCTACTTTAAATTTAGCAAAACTGCTCACAGAGTACCAATTATATGTAGAGGAATTTAATTTTTTAAAAATTCCTCAGCAGTTCCAACTATAATTGCTTTAAAATCCCTCAAAGAGTCCTGTCTTAAAAAGAAAGGGAACTTTAGGGGAAGGTTGTTAGGCTTACCCCAGACCTACAGCAATAAAGAGAAAGCCTCCAGAAACCCATTTAAAGGCATCACCATGGGTACACACAAACACCGCCGTGAAGACAAACACTGCCCGTGAGACGTGACGGGAACAGAAAACATAATATAAAATGTAAATGGATGGAGGAGACAAGGAACCATGTGCTTTAGTACTTTACTTCCAGGAGACTCTGTGTAATAATAATGGAAAGACACAGGGATTTGGATGAAACTTGCCCTGAATCCCAGCTCCGCAACTGTTTCACTGAATGTGTGAACTAGGAAAAGGGACAATGTTTCTTGAGTTTGGTTATCTTATCTCCAAAATGGTGAGAAGTATACCTATTCCATAGCATTATTAAGAGGATTAAGTACGTTTTTATACGTAAAGTGCCAGGCATATAGAAATTTAACAATGATTAATTTCCCTTCCAGTCTTTATCCTCTGCCCCTGAAAACCCAACAGAACCAATAGAACACAGTTTCACAGATAAACAGCCCATATGTCTCCACAGCCGTCAAGAGATGGTTCAGTCCAATCACCAAACTCCACCTTAATTTACAGCGTTTTCATGGGTGTGTCAGGCAGGGGTAGAATTCAAACTCTGGTTTACCAGAAATCTCAAAATGACATCTGACCTGTCTGGGCTAAGCGTTCACCGTGCCCATGAGAGAGATGGTAAGCATCTGGATCTGTATTTGAGTCTCAGCCTTGTCACTCACAAACTAGGAGACATGGGATGAGTTCATTAAACTCTGAGCTTCAGCCTCCTCCTCTACAAAATGAGGATGATAACTCCCTTCCAGGCTCACTTCCAGCACTGCACACAAGCATGTTGGGAAGGCAACCACCATCACCACAAATGTGGTGGCCTTTCAAAAACTCCCCCCCAAAAAACAAAAAACAAAACAAAAACCTGCCCAAAAACAAAAACAAAAAACAAAAAAACTAAACAAACACAAGACAACAATTGGGTTGTCTTCTGCATTGTTTGATAACTAGTAGAGAATATTTTTTCTTTATTAGCCATGTGCATTTTTTCTTCCACAAACTGCATCCTTATGACCCAACTCATATCTTAAAAGGTCCTATGAGCTCAGTTCTCAAGACTAAACTATTGCAGATAGCACTGTCTCGGTCACCTTCTGAAGCTGGCCCAGCCTCACTGCTCTTCACTGTTTTAAAACCTTGCAGGAGGGACTGGGTGGCTCAGTGGGTTGGGCCTCTGCCTTCGGCTCAGGTCGTGATCTCAGGGTCCTGGGATCGAGGCCCGAATCAGGCTCTCTGCTCAGCAGGGAGCCTGTTTCCCCCTCTCCCTCTGCTTGCCTCTCTGCCTACTTGTGATCTCTCTCTCTCTCTCAAATAAATAAATAAAATCTTTAAAAATATATAAATAAAACCTTGCAGGATGAATGGTAAATTGAAGACATATAATCAATAGTAACACAGAAATTCATTAGTATATGAATCTCTATCTTTGCCTGTCCTTAAGTGATGGTAATTCACACTCTTCTCAATGCCTGGAGATTCTGTAGGGAGGCATCATTATTACTGTTCCTTGTTATTACCATTGTCACAAACAGGTGAAATAATAAATAACCATCTAAAAAACATGATGTCGGGATTATCAAGAATGATAGAGGGAAAATACTAAAAACTCAGGCCTGGACTTACATAGAGATGGATAAAAAAAGATAAAAGTCCATGTCTTCAAAAGGAACAGTGATGACCAAATTCACCAAAGGAGAATAAGTTGCTAATTATATTGTTAAAAGTAATCGGTTAGCCAGAAACAAATCCTAAAATTCATGGTCAGTTGAGTTTCAACAAAGGGGACAAGACAATTCAATGAGAAAAGAACAGTTTTTTCAACAAGAATGCCAGCAAAAACTGCCAAAGGAGTCAAATACCAGGACAATATACCAAAGAATGAAGTTGGACCCCTACCTTACAACACACATAAAAATCAACACAAAGTAGATCCAAGACCTTATGCTTACATAAATGTTAAACCTATAGTACTCTCCGAAGAAAACATAGGAAGAAAGCTTCATGACCTCAGAGTAGGCAATTATTACTTAGGTATGACGCCAAAAACACAAGTGATAAAAGAGAAGACTGATAAATTGGACTTCATCAAAATTAAAAACTTTGTGCTTCACTATCAAGAAAGTGAACAGACAACTTATAGAATGGGAGAAAATATTTGCAAATCGCATTTCTGAAGAGACATATACAGAACACATAAAGGATACAATTCAATAATGAGAGGACAACTAGGTTTGAAAATGGGCAAAGGATTTGAATCAGTTTTTCTCTAAAACAGATATGCAAATGGCCAATAAGCACAGAAAAGATGCTCATGTCATTAGTCATTAGGAAAATGCAAATCAAAAACATAATGAGATACCAGTCCATATCCACCAGAAGGACTATAACCAAAAAGAAAAAAAAAATGTTAAATGTTGGCAAGGCATATGGAGCCCTCAGGACCCTCATCTATTTCTGATTGGAATGCAAAATGGCGCAGCCACTTTGGGAAACAGTTTGGCAGTTCCTCAGAAAGTTAAACATAGCAATTTCACTCCTAGTTATTTAACCAAGACTACTGTGCACATAAAACGTGTATACAAATTTCCATAGCAGCCGTATTCATAATAGCTAAAAACTGGAAACAATCCAAATATGCACCAACTGAAACAAGGATCCATGAAATGTGGCATATCCATACAACGGAAAATTATTTGGTTATAAAAGGGAAGTACTGATACATATTACAACATGGGTGAAACTTGAAACCATGCTAGGTGAAGGGTGCCTGGCTGGCTCAGGTGGTAAAGCATCTTGATCTCAGGGTCATGAGTTCAAGCCCCACACTGGGTGTGGAGCCTACTTAAAAAACAAAACAAACAAAAACAAAAAAAACCAAAAGTATGCTAGGTGAAAGAAGCCAGTTACAAAAGATCACATATAGTATGATCCCATTTTTATGAAATATCCAGAATAGATACTTTCTGTCTCTATATGAAATGTTTCATCCATAGACACAGAAAACAGTGATTGCCCAGAGCAGAGAAGCAGGGAGGTGGGAGGATGGAGAGTCACGGCCAATGGATACAAGGTTTCTTTCTGAAGCAATGAAAATATTTAAAATGAGACAATGCTGGTGGTTGCATACCTCTGTAAATATGCTAAAAACCTTCAGCTCAGGTCATGATCTCAGGGTCCTGGGATCAAGCCCCACATCGGGCTCCCTGCTCAGCAGGGAGCCTGCTTCCCCCCTCTCTCTCTGTCTGCCTCTCTGCCTGCCTGTGATCTCTCTCTCTGTCAAGTAAATAAATAAATAAAAATCTTAAAAAAAAATAAATAAAAACCACTAAGTTACACACATTAAACAGGTGAACTTTATGTTATATAAATTATATCTTAAACTGTTTTTAAATCTTCAAAACCAGTTACTTTAACTAAGAGCTTCTGATTTTATTATAAATGTTTGTAACAATAAATATAACAGCTAGAGTGCTTATTACATGCCAAGCAATATTCAAAATCTTTACAAGTACTAATTCACTTTTCTGACAAACCTGTTAGGCAAATACCATTATTATTCTCATTTTACAGATTAGAAAACTAAAGCTATTAAGTAGCATCCTAAGAATTCAAACACAGAGAGTCTGTGTTCTTAAATAAAATATGGACCTGGCCCTGTAATCCAACAGCAAAATATGGGGAAGAAATCCCTGAAATTCACAGAGTTGGGGAAATTTTAAAATATTATAACAAACAGGGGCACCTGGCTGGCTCAGTCAGTGGAGCGTGCAACTCTTGATCTCAGAGCTATGTGTTCAAACCTCATGTTGGGTGTAGAGGTTACTTAAAAATTTAAAAAAATCTTTAAGGGACACCTGGGTGGCTCAGTCAGTTAAGCATCTGTCTTTGGCTCAGGTCAAGATCCCAGGGTCCTAGGATCAAGTCCAGTATTGGGCTCCCTGCTCAGCAGGGAGCCTGCTTCTCCCTCTGCCTCTGCCATTCCCCCTGCTTGTGCGTGCTCTCTCTTTCTCTGACAAATAACTAAAACCTTCATAAAAAATAAAAAATTTTAAAAATCTTTAAAATAAAAGAAAATATTATAACAAACAACAGAAACTAAGAAAGTTAATGACTAAGAGTAAACCAATTTTTTTTGGTTACTTCATACAATAGCAGTGGAAAGTGAAAGGCTGTGGATGACATGGCCATGCCCATCTCTTGTCCTGTAGGAAAACCGTATTAAACACAGGTTGGTTGTTGCTGGGACTCCCTGATACATTTTCATTCTCCCAGGAGCTACAGGAGGAGGGATTCGGTACCGCAGCACGGTAGGAACAGAAGCCAGACTAGCAGGCTAGCAGCAAAGACAGAGTCTGGAGGGCAGCCTTTACTCTGACACTGATTATTCATGTGACTTTGGGCAGGTCCCCTAACCCCTCTGGACACAAATGATAGATCTCTACCATGAACTATCCTCAACTAACACTTCCTAAAGCATGTGTTTGCTTTAAAATCTCATCAGCTAGCTCCTAGTTTCTAGACTGCTCTGAAAAACCTCTTGTCCAGTGTCATGCTTACTCTCAAACAAATCTTCCTCAAATTGGTTTCCTGAAAGTCTTCAAGAAATTCTGTGTGGTTCTATACCAACTACGCTGGCTCCCAGGGCTCCGCCTGTGGGGAGGGAACTGAGATGAGTGTGTGTGTGTTCCTCACTTTGAATGGTACGGCCTCTTGAAAAGAATAAAAAAGTATTTAGCAAATGTTGACTATATTTCCAGGATTACCAAGCAATTTTGACAATTCTTTAGAGTAAAGCATAATTTTTTTTAAAGATTTTATTTATTTATTTGACAGAGAGAGAGATTACAAGTAGGCAGAGAGGCAGGCAGAGGGAGAGGGGGAAGCAGGCTCACTGCTGAGCAGGAAGCCCAGTGCGGGGCTCGATCCCAGGACCCTGAGATCATGACCTGAGCCGAAGGCAGAGGCTTTAACCCACTGAGCCACCCAGGCACCCCAAGTAAAGCATAATTTTGATAATACCTACAGTGTTAATTGTGATTGTCTCTGGAGGCTGAAAATTATAGGGGCTTTCTTAATTTTCTTTTTTATATTTTGTGTTTTGTTTTAGAAACAAAAAGAAGTGTATTTTAAAAAACTATGGCCAATGCTATGAATGTAATTAATGGCACTTAACTGTGCATTCTAAAACAATTATGATATTGTGTATATTTTACTACAATACAAATCCCCCCAAATCCATTATGGAGACACTAAAAATAATACAATGTCCATAAATATTTCTCTGAAAACAATTATCAATTTGTATAAAATCAAACAAAGGCAGAATAGACAAAACCCATGCAGTAGGTCTGAATATACTGGTATTTGAATCAAAGAACCCAGTTTCTTCAATCTGGTAACTCTGGAGCCAAATTCATACTTTTTGCCAAATACTGCAGCGGGGGTGTCTGAATGTCCACCATGGTGTGAGAAAGCCAGCTCCTACAAGCTCACAAGAGTCAACTGCCAGCTTCTCTTCCCAAAGCCATATTCAATGGCACCTGTTGGTAGCTTAAAACCAGTCACGGTGGGAGCATTTACACTCTGGAAATTGGAAATGCTACAAATCAAAGCTTTGTTTTCCCTCGAAAATCAGTGTACCAGCATATCACTGTAAATAGAAACGTATACTAACAGGATGCCTAAAATCAATGATCTCAACTCATTTTATAACTGTAAATACAGTTAAGAGCAGTGAAAAATATACCCGAGGGAGTGGCAGGGCAGGGATAGGAACCTGGGATTCCAAATTTCTTTCCCTTACATCATAAAGACCAAATGCCCAAAGACAAAGGTTGGCTTGAGTTTGATATTGTCAGGTTCACTGGAACTGCAAGATCAATTTTCTAATCTTTCTGGGGGCAAAACTCCCTCCTAAAGCCACCAACTGCTGCAGATAGTAATGGCTTTCTGTCAAAAGCAACATATATCATCTCTCTGGATCATCTCAGAGAAGGGCTCATGACTTCAGAGGAGGAATTGACCTCCTTTTCAATTGTGATCACGGACACCACAGATCAAAGGAGCTTGAGGAAGGAGCAATGGGCTTAAGATAGGACCTAGTTCGGGCGCCCGGGTGGCTCAGTGGGTTAAAGCCTCTGCCTTCGGCTCAGGTCATGATCCCAGGGTCCTGGGATCGAGGCCCGCATCGGGCTCTCTGCTCGGCAGGGAGCCTGCTTCCTCCTCTCTCCTCTCTCTCTGCCTGTCTCTCTGCCCACTTGTAATCCCTCTCTCTGTGTCAAATAAATAAATAAAATCTTAAAAAAAAAAAAAAAAAAGATGGGACCTAGTTCACTAGTTAGACTGAGCATTCCAGGCTGCTTGGTGAGGCCCTTAGCACCAACGCCAACAACCCACGGGCACAATCTGTTAAAACGTGCTCTTTCCCTGGGACGAGGTCTTCCACAAGACACATGCAGGCACACAGCTGACGTCACCTTCAGAAAAGGAAATTACGTCTTTCGGTTATATCATAATAAGACTCCACTCCACTTTAGTAAAGGTATGACCAGCTCAAATCATAATCTTCCTCCTCCTGCTTATCATCAATAGTATTTCCTGCATGCTGACTACGTACAGGCTTCATGCCGGAACTGTGCGTGATCATCCAACCCTCACCTTTGAGATGGATACCATTGTTATTACCATTTCTCCAGAGGTCTGGAACCTTTCTAAAGAAACACAGCAAGGAAATAATGGAGCCACCTTTCCAATGCAGACAACTTACCCCCAAACCCACATTCTCAATCAATCTAGGAGTGTGCATACATTCATAATATACCCAATATACCATCATTCTATGATGAATTTAGAATCTCCAGGTTAAGTCCACCAGAACACACACTTCTTTGCCCAAATGGCAGCAGCATCTACTTCGAGTATAAAACTAATTAAATTAATACTGACCTGAACACAGCATAATCCATCAGATAACTCTTAAAGTACAAATACCTGTAACTGTTTAATTGTAGAGGAAATTTAGTGTATTTTTAAGTGGAAACGTACATTCCATATCCCTGGAAAGCTCAGTTTTGAAGCTCTGTTGTTTATCTGGTGTTTTCAGTTTGCTCTTGTGCCTCAACATCCCATTCCCATACCTCCAGGAGGAGGAAGAAGATATTTATTATAGGTGTGACTGCCCCAACCCTTACCTAACCAAATACCAGCAGGCATATCAGGTCCATATCTGTGGACTTCAGAATGGCTGGATATAATAACCGAAGATTATCATCATCACACAAGACTAAATTCCTAGAACTACAGACCTTGTTTCACTGAAGAAAGAAAAAAAAATTCTGGGCATCTGGGTGGCTTGGTCAGTCAAGCATCTGCCTTCTGGTCAGGTCATGATCCCAGGGTCCTGGAATCAAGTCCCACAGTGGGCTCCCTGCTCAGTGGGGAGCCTGCTTTTCCTTCTCCCTCTGCCTGCCGCTCTGCCTACTTGTGCTCTCTCTCTTCCTGTCAAATAAATAAAATCTTTTAAAAAAAGAACAAAGAAAAAAAATTCTTACAGGTAAGCTTGAATGAGTCAAGTTTAAGGAGTGAGAGC
Organism: Ailurus styani; assembly: GCA_002007465.1. NCBI lineage: Eukaryota > Metazoa > Chordata > Mammalia > Carnivora > Ailuridae > Ailurus > Ailurus styani. The sequence continues at coordinate 2,366,451 of LNAC01000110.1, read as the reverse complement.
TAGAGAAGACTTTCAACATCATATAGGTTGGGATATATATAAAAAATATATATAAAATATATATAATATATATATATTTTAAGATTTTACTTATTTATTTGACAGAGAGAGAGAGAGAGACAGCGAGAGAGGGAACACAAGCAGGGTGAGTGGGACAGGGAGAAGCAGGCTTCCCACTGAGCAGGGAGCCTGATGTGGGGCTTGATCCCAGGACCCAGGGATCATGACCTGAGCAGAAGGCAGACACTTAACGACTGAGCCACCCAGGCATCCCCCCACCTCCGGCCGAAAGCATATTTTAAGAACCCAGTGAATCAGAGCCGGCAGAATGAGTGCAAGGGGGAGAGTGGAGAGAACCAGACTGCAGAGATCAGCCTCACCACGAGGGGGCGGTACTACTTAGTATCAGCCAACTATTACCACCCGGCTCCTATATTTTAGGCGAGGTCAGATAACAATGTTTTATATGAAATGTTTAAGAAATTTCTAATTATGAAACTTGGCAATTTCAAACAGAAGCTGTCAGAGGGCCAAATCTAGCCTAATATCTTTCATTCAGTAGAAGAGAAAAAAGTCCAGAGATGTTGGTTCAACTTACCAAGTAAGATAGCCCAAATTCATTGTTCTGTCTTCTAGGACACAAGCTCTTTTACACTCTCTACTTATAAAGATATAACATGTAACTTATTGGAGAACATCAGCAAAATGAGGTATTTGAATCACTGGTGGTCTTGCTTTAAACTACTAATTGTCAGTTTCTGTCTTGTTTGGTTTCCATAATCTCAGTTTCCACAGGAGGGGAGAAGAAGATCTTTGCTATCTTTATTTTAGTTGTATTCTACTTGTTATCATTTCTTTTGCCAGTGTGTATGCTCTTTTTATGGCTATATTTATATAAATGTCCCACTGCTGTTGTTTATCTTTGATCGCCTGGCCTTTGTTTTAATCTTCACACACAGAAATGAAAGCTGCTGCAAAAGCTAGGAGCGTCTTGAGCAGGGGCCATGTCTAAACAGTCAAGGGGGTCAAACAGCGGCAGTTCAGAGCCTGCTGATGTGGATTGCTGTCCAGCAGGCACCTGCCATTAATCTTATAGATAAAGCATCAGAAGTCACATTTTTCTCTCTGTGGTCGTGTGCCTTCAAAGCCTCACTCCTGTTTGAACATAAGGTCCAAACATAACTGGTAGCAAATTTTGAAACATTCAGCAGCAGCAGCTCCTATCAAGAAGTGAAAATGAGGGGGCAAGCCACACAGCTGGATTCCACTCCCAAAAAGGTTTGGGATGCCCATCCCATCGGTATCTGGCCATTTAAAACTTGAACGTCCCTGATTGATCAGTGATGTTGAGCATCTTTTCATGTGTCTGTTGGCCATCTGGATGTCTTCTTTGGAGAAATGTTTGTTCCTGTCTTCTGCCCATTTGGATTATTTGGTTTTTTTGGTGTTGAGTTCTATAAATTCTTTTTTTTTTTTAATGAGTTCTATAAATTCTTTATAACTAGTAGTTACCAGAGGGGAGATAAGTGGGGGAATGGAAGAAACAGGTGAAGAGGATTAAGAATATACTTATTATGATGAGCACTGAGTAAAGTAAAAAAAAAATCACTGAATCTCTATATTGTATACCTGAATCTAATACAACACTGTGCGTTAACTATAATGGAATTTAAAACAACAACTTGAATGTCTCTGGGGAGAACATACACACTGCCCTTTCTACCACTTCCTGCTGGCTTCCATCCCCACCTCACGGTCTTACTTACGTTTCTGGCTCTTGAAGGTATTTGAGTTTGCGACCCCTGGGTCTAGACTTTCAGCAAGCCTTGTCTTTGACACCATTTCTCTTGATTAGGAATGAACTCAACATCTTACATAAGAGTTCAGCCAGCACTGTTTCAATGACTTCAGAGCTGCTTCCCATAGACTGGTAGCTGCCACCTAAGTAAAATAATCCTATCATCAGATGACCGCAGTCATTTTTGGCTTTCAAAGCATCATGTACATGGCCATGAAATTCTGTTTATGCCTATTACCTGTCGGATAAAGCTTGACCTAGCCACTGGCATTTAGCATCCTTCATCATCCAGTCGCTACCTAACTGCTCAAAGCTACTACTTTCTTCATCGACACGAAGTGTCCACTTACACACCCCACCTAGCCTGTGTACTTATTCACTCATGGACTCTCCTCCCTTCCCTCTCTGCTTTTCCAAACTCTCCCCACTCTTCAGAGTTTAACTCCAACTCCACCTTTTCCTGTAGGCTTTTCTAAATCATCCCAGATTCAAAAGATCTTGCCTCCTTTTAAATGTAAATAATCATAGTCTCACCTCTGTTTAAATGCTCAATAAACATTTGGTGAATGAATGAATGAATTCCAGCATGACCACATTCTTAGGGCCATGTAATTATGGCCAAGTTGCTTAACCTTTTTAAGATACAGTTTCATCATCTGTAAAAATGTGGTTTGGGCAAGAGACTGAGATATTGTTTTGAAATTATCTAGCAGAGATACTGCATAGACTCAAAAGATACTAGGTAGAACAAAGACTGGAGAAGTATTAGCCTGATTCACTGCTTCACTCCCTCTTGTGTTGTTAGTTAACTTTTCCATTATGCATAGTGTCTCTTCCTTGCTACATTATTGGATCAAGGACCCATTTCTTAAAATTTTTTTTCTGTTATTTACAGTGGCTAGCAAAACATGGAGTTTTGCTAATAAAATATTATTGATGAGTCAATAGCTTCTCTATTGAAAATTATGTCCAAAGATTGTCTGGTAACACTGGAATTCCCTCCTTGAGAGACATTCTCTCCTAAGTTAAGCATTGCCCCAGCTAAAATCCAAACCTGCCCGGGAGATAGTAACAAAATTATGTTGCATTAGTTATGAATAAATGCGCTGGTTAGACTTTTTTGTTTACAAGAAGCAGAAACTAGCTTGCAGATTGTTGCTAGTATGGGAAGTATGATACGGTTTTGTTTAATCCAACACCTTAGTAGAACTTGCTTTATTTAGTGTTTTTCCAACGTAACTGCAACATAGAAACACGGGGGACAAGAGAAGTACAGAAACGAGGACAAGGAGTGAAGCGGGATGAAGTAGCACCAGAACTGCAGCAAGTGGCACCGGGAACCACGGTGACCAGCTGTCATGGTTTGCCTCGCTCCAAGCGGTTCCAAAGATGCAAGGCATTCAGGGCTAAAACCAGGAAATCCTGGACAAACTGGATAAGTTGGTCATCCTGTAAGGAACCACTAAACTCTTACCAAAAGACACACTTCCTCTAATTTCAGAAGTGCACTTGGGGTCAGCACCGTAGGCTGAGCAGCACAAACCTGTCCCTGGCTGGTTATCAGCTGGTTAGAGCAAAGTGCTCACAAGGCCAAGGCTGAAGGTTTGATTTCCTAGGAAACTTTGCTCTCTTCCACTGTCAGAGTGGGAGCGGTTCCCTTAAACCAGCTGTCCTCCAGCATCACTGACCCATCACAGGGGGAACAAGGAGAGGGAATGAGCAGCTACTGTGGACCAGATCCCTCCTTGCTTCTAGTAACATTGGGGAGGGGGGATGCTGATATTTTCCTTGGGTATCAACACTGAGTGAAAAAAGTCACATAAAGAAACCCACCCTTGAATGGGTTTGAAATAGCAGTAATACATAGCAGAATCTCCTCGATTTCATTCCACTACTGTGAGACAGCCCAGGCAGACAGCAAGCTCAGCGGGTCTAGGATCACCTGTGGTTCCAGAGCCAGAAAGCCACAGAGATGGACCAGGAACCTTCACCTTCTAGTGCCTGTTTGTCATCGCGGTGGCAGTAGCGGTGGCAGTAACAGAGGTCATAGCCTCCTGTAAGCCACCAAAACACTCAACCTGAACTTTGAGCTTGACTTTGTACGTCTCCCTTTGATAAGAATTCCAGAACTCCTCAGGTCGCAGGAACCAAGCCTGGCCGCCCGAAAGCTCTCCTGTGCCTTGCCAAACGTCACAAGTGGCATGCTTGTGGACTGACGATTTCCTGCGTGTGTAAAGGCTTTATAAATTGCATCCACATTCTCCACCCTGCTGCTCAGATCCAGGGGATCCCAGAAAAGCATCCCCACTTTTAATGCTTAGATGCTGCAAGTTTCTACATCTCCCTTTCACGTCTTTACCTTCCCATGGACTCTTCCGCCTCAATCCACAGGGTCGTGAGGTGTTCTGCATTCATATTAGTAAACCACCAGGTCAATTTCTCAAACACGTCTATTTTTCCTTTGGAACAAGTGTGGGTAGGATGAAAACCACTCTGTGTCCTACTTACATGTTACTCATTAACTGACTTGGGAAAAAAAAAAAAAACAGCCTCAGCCAGATTAGGAGTCATGTGAAGAAAGAGCTTCCTGCAATGTGGGAATGGAGCAAAGCTAAAATGCAGAGTTTTTCGCATGATTGGGGGGATTCGGAAATGAGCCTCTAAGCTTCTTTCCCGACGCGGTGATCGACAGACGCACAATGGCGAGGAAAGGTCAGTCTCCCAGCGATACGGTCTTCCAGTTTGACGTTCCCGGCAGCCCAAGAAAGGCAGGCCCCGAGGCCCCACACAGCTCCACAGACAGCCCTGGCTCTGTGTTTCTCAGGTGGGTACATCGGTGGGTCACCCCGGCGACCTCCGCCACCCGACCCATGGTCCTCGGAGAGCTCTGTCCTTGTTCCTGGAGGCAGCGACCTGCCAAGGGGAAGGAGAAGGCACAGCCTAGGCATTCGGGCCAGTGGATTAGAAGGGGGTACACACAGCAAGGAATGTGACTTGCTAAGCAAACAGAACTATTACCACTATTAAGGGAAAATAATGGTGAATGCCTTATTTAGGACTTTTTTAGTACTGGGTGACTGGCTGGCTCGCCGTTCTTTAATTCCTGATCGCTTTCAAGTTCATAGGAAATAAAGTCAAATACGTGAGCCAAAAACCTTACTTCAGTGTTACAGTTACCTAGGTTATTACCAAAAGATAAAGTTTGGGGGCTTTCTAAATTAATTATCAAAATAGTATCAGTTGTGCTGTGGGTTCAACTATTTATTGTATAGAGATTTAGAGCAGGTTTGGCCTGCTCGAGAACACACTCTTTTTTAGCTATAAATATTAATAGCTATATAAACATCACTGATAATTACATATTTTTTTAATTTGTATTTATTTATTTGAGAGAGAGCGAGAGTGAGAGAGCACAAGCAGGGGGAGCAGCAGAGGGAGAGGGAAAAGCAGGCTCCCTACTGCGCATGGAGCCCAACACAGGACTCCATCCCAGGACTCTGAGATCATGACCTGATGATCATGATCTGAGACACTTAACTGACTGAGCAGCCCAGGTGCCCCAATAATTACACATTTTTAATGAAAATTCATGTTATCAACTCTTTATTCATTTTGGCCTCCTAATAATTGTCTGGGAACTTACAAAATGTAGAAATTAAATCCAAGTGGAAATAATTTCAAGAGAAAGTTTCTCACCCAACTTTGAAGTAAACTTTAATGTTATACCATGTGAACCTCCTAAGTGAAGCCAGAGGAAAGATTTCCACACTCGAAGTCTACTCCTCCACAACAGTGTAGCCAGAAAGTTGATCATTTGTTTTGTTTTGTCATCATTTTAAATCATTTATACAAAAAGGTGCTTCTCAAAATTATAGCTTTTAAAAATTAAATGGAAACCAAGAAATCCCATTTCATTTAACAGTGTTTGCATATCAGAATGTCAGGTTACAAAAACAAGTGAAATAATTTAATTTTATTTTACTATATTGTTTTTTAAAAGATTTTATTTTTATTTATTTATTTGAGAGAGAGTGAGAGAGAGCATGAGAGAGGTCAGAGGGAGAAGCAGACTCCCCACGTAGCAGGGAGCCTGACTGGGGACTCGATCCCAGGACTCCAGGATCATGACCTGAGCAGAAGGCAGTTGCTTAACCAACTGAGCCACCCACGTGCCCTAGATGAAATAATCTTAAAAAGAAGTTTTGGGGACAAAGAGCCTGAATTTATGCAAAATGTTATGTAATACCTCTATTTTTAGGTCAGCTTAGTTTTTTCCATCTATCATGAAAATGAATTTATCTGACTTTTCATTGTCTGAGCAGAAGCACACTCCTGTGACTAAAAATGTTAAACTTCTGTATTAGTCCCATATTTTGCTGAATTTCGAATGTTTCTCGAATAATTTTGTCTGCTTAATTCACCTCTTCTGCAGATAATGCCAACTCTTCTAGGAGCTCAAGGTCTAATCAGGAAAAATAAAATTAAAATGCAAAACAAACAAATATTTAAAATATATAAAATACAGAAAGAATAAATGAACATACATATTATTTAAATAAATTTAAATAAATAGAATAAAAATAAAATTAAAACCTGCATCAACCTAAATTCAAGCCTCTTTCAAAAACAGCCCAGGCCTATTTTACCTGCATATTAGAATACTCAATATCAAATGTCTATATTAGGATCTATAAATGATTTTTTAATTTTTTTTGTTTTGTTTTTTAAAATATTTTATTTATTTATTTATTTGACAGAGGGAGAGAGATCACAAGTAGACTGAGAGGCAGGCAGAGAGAGAGGAGGAAGCAGGCTCCCCGCCAAGCAGAGAGCCCAATGCGGGACTTGATCCCAGGACCCTGAGATCATGACCTGAGCCAAAGGCAGAGGCTTTAACCCACTGAGCCACCCAGGTGCCCTAAATGGTTTTTTTAAATGTGTATTGGAACCATCTAAAAACATTGCCTGTATCTCCAAACACTTTGGGCACTGAAGGACTTGTTGAAAAATCTACTTAACGTATTATATAGTAAATCATTCCAAATAATTTGTGGAAGCATTTAGGCACATGCTGGTTAATTATTTGAGGTAAAAAATATGATCAGGTAAGCACTTCCCTTTACCTTCTCAATAAATACTAAGAATTTATGGGGCTGATGTGGTACCCTATTATCATTTCCCAAACCTGAAGTAATAAAAAGTACTCTGAGATCAACAAGCCACTTCAGACAAGCACAGATACAATTTACACAGTGCTCTTATTCAAACATTCAATAAAGATTTACCGAGTGACTATCATATGCCAGGCTATATGGACCACACAGTGGACAATCATAAGCCAGACAAAGCTAGTCTCTGCCTTCAAAGAGGTTGTTATTTTTAACACCAAAGACAGGCTAAAAAATTATGAATGCATGAATGCATATACTCATATATACATAATTCTTATGTTAACGTTTATTATAATAGGAAACAATTACAGGACTGAAAAAGAGAACCAGATAGGGAGAACTAATTTAGATGGGATGGCAAGGGAGGACTCTGTAAGGAATTGATAATTCGGCTGTCTTAGAGGATGAGAAAGAGCCAACGATGCATGACCATGGAAGACATGTTGCCCAAAGGGAGGGAAGATCGTACATCTTGAGAAATCTGGGAAGAGTGGCATCTGATGAAACTGGAGAAGGGGTTTAGGATCGTCTCTTAACTGCAGTGGGAAACCACTGGGTATTTTAGAAGAGGGGGGGTCTCACAATGTGTTGCTCCCTTTAGAAGGGCATTCTGGGCCCTCTCTGGGTGATTTCTAGGTTTCTGCTCTGCCGAGCCATACTGGATCTTGCCCATGTCTTCCCATGACCTTGTGTAAGAGCATCTGTAAGATAGGGATCCAGCAGAGGCATTATTGGGTCACAGATTATAGGCACGATTAACATTGCTCATGATGTCAACTTGCGTCCAAAGTGTTACGTCACTTACGCTCCTACCCACAACGATTCTGCTGCCTACGCAACAGTGGCATTGTTTGACTTTTTAATTTTTTCTAATCCAGAAGCTGTGAAATGGCATTTCAATGGGGGTTTAATGTCCACTTCCTTTATTAATACAAAAAGAGCATCTTTTCAACATTTTTTTTATTATTTTCATTTCTTCTTCTATAAAATACCTGTTTATCGATTTATGACCCTTTGGGGCAGAAGGCAGGTGGGAAGATGGGTTACTTTCTGTCTTTTTCTTATTTTTAGATCGTTTTAAAAACACTGTAGGCACTAATTTTTTGTTAGTTATATGTGTGGTGTAAATATTTTATTCGAGCATATGATTTGTCTGTTCACATTCTCTGTCATATCTAAGTTCTTATTCTTAATTTATCAATGCCTTATTTCCTTAATGATTTGCACTTTCTGTGACTTGTTTACAAAATTCTGACCTACCCTGAGGTCATTAGAATGTTCTTATGTATTGTCTGCTAAGAGTATGTTTTCTTACTCTGTCACACATTGCTGTCTTAATTAGTACAACTTTATAATAAAAGTTTTGCTGTCTGATAAGACAAGGCTCCTTACATAGTTCAAAAATGACTGGCTAGTCTTGGGGTGCCTGGGTGGCTCAGCAGGTTAAGCCTCTGCCTTTGGCTCAGATCATGATTTCAGAGTCCTGGGATCAAGCCCCGCATTGGGCTCTCTGCTCAGTGGGGAGCCTGTTTTCCCCGCTCTCTCTGCCTGCCTTTCTGCCTACTTGTAATCTCTCTCTCTGTCTCTCTCTCTCTCTGTTAAATAAATAAATAAATCTTTAAAAAAAAAATTACTGGCCACTCTTGACCCTTTTGCTTTTCCATTTAAACTTGAGAATCAGTTTATCAAATGAAGATTTCTTCTTAGTTGAAATTGCATTAAGTCTACTACTCAATTTGAGGAAATTAAGTCTACTGCTCCTTTTATTGAGTTAAATATACGTATTCATGCACATGGTATGTCCTGCCATTTATTTAGGCCTTCATTAATATCCTTTGATAAAGTTTTAGAATATTCTACACAAAGACCTTACACATTTTTAGATTTATTCCTACGTACTTTACACCTCTGTTGCCACTGGAAATATATTTTTAATTCCATTTTCTTTTGTTGATGTTACATAGAAATGTAACTAAATTTTGGGAATTGATCTTATATTCAACATTCTTGCTAAATCTTATTAATTTTAATAATCAATCTATAGACTCCAAGAGATTTTCTTTGTAGATAATATTATTTGAAATAATAGAAATTTTGTTTTTTTCATTTCCATTCCTTACTCCTTTTAAATGTTTATCACACAAGGAAGAAATTCCATGATAATGTTGAGTATAAGTAGTAATTCCAGACATTCTTGTTTTGTTTCTGATTTTAAATGGAATGCTTTAAACATTTTAGGTTTTATCAGTCCGTCTCTCCCAGGTTAAAAAAAGTCCCTTCCAACTGAGGTTTTCCAAGATGTTGCTGAAACTACTGAGTGCTTTCCTGGCCTCCATTAAGATGATCCTCACTAGAAAATCTTGACATTCACAGTGCACATAATACCTCAATGTTCAAAACCACGAGAAATCATCACTTCCCAACATATACAAAACACTGGGCAGCCTTGAAAAATATAAATTATCCTAACCTCTTCTTTTTTTCCTGGGAAGAGGTTATTTATTTATTTACATATTCATTTTTAATGAAGAATAAGTGACAGACAATACTGTGTTAGTTTCAAGTATACAACATAGTGATATTTTTATACATAATGAAGTGGTCACCATAATAAGTCTAGTTGCCACCTGTCACCATATAAAGTGGTTACAATGTTATTGACTATAGTCCCTGTGCTGTACATTACATCCCCATGTTTGTCTTATTTATTTTATAACTGGAAGCCTATACCTCTTTTTTTTTTAAGATTTACTTATTTATTTTTAGAGAGACAGTGTGTGTATGCACACATGTTCAGGGGCAGAGGGAAAGGGAGAGAGAAAGAAGCAGAGTTACGATGGAGCCCATTGGTGGGGCTCAACACAGAGCTCCACACAGGCTCAATCCCAGGACCCTGAGAGCATGACCTGATCCAAAATCAAGAATCCACTGCTAACCACACAGGCACCCCTGGAAGTCTATGCCTCTTAATCTGCTTTACCTATTTCATCCATTTCCCGACCTCCCTCCCCTCTGGCAACTATCAGCTTGTTCTCTGATTCTGTAAGTCCGTTTCTGTTTTGTTTTCTTTTTTAGAATGTACACCTAAGTGAAATCATATGGTCTTTGTCTTTCTCTGTCAGACTTATCTCACTTATCATAATACCCTCTAGGTCCATCCATGTTGTCACAAAAGGCAAGATTTCATTTTTTTGGATGGCTACACGAATATTCCACTCTGCGTGTCTGTGTATCTGTGTGTGTGTGTGTGTGTGTGTGTGTGTGTGTGTGTGTGTGTATGCCATATCTTCTTTATCCATTCATCTACTGATGAACATTGATGCTTCCATATCTTGGCTTTTGTAAATAATGCTGCAATAAACAGAGACATGAATACACATTCTCATATTAGCATTTGTGTTTTCTCTGGATAAATACCTAGAAGTGGAACTGTTGGATCTTACAGTGGTTCCACTTTAAACTTTTTGAGGAACCTCCACACTGTTTTCAGTAGTGGCTATACCAATGAACCTTCCCTATCAATGGTGCACAAGGGTTCCTTCCTTCCCATATCCTTGCTAATGCTTGTTATTTCTAATCTTTTTGATACCAGCCATTCTAACAGACATGAGGTGATATCTCATTTTGGCTTTGATTTACATTTCCTTGATGATGAGTGATGTGGAGCATCTTTGCATGTGTCTGTTGGCCATCTGGATGTCTTCTTTAGAAAAATGTCTATTCAGGCCCTCTGCCCATTTTTTAACGGGGTTTTGTGTTTTTTCTGCTTTGGGATTGCTGGAATTCGTTTATGTGATTTGTCATGTGTGCTGAGTTGTTACTAGCCAACCTGGCTTCCTGGAATATTCCCACCACCCACAGAAGGCCAGAGATGATATCATGATAGGACTAGGTCCTCCCAGGACCATTTATTAGCAGTATGCAGGCAGTGAAAGAGAAACAAGACTGGATATGTATAGGACGAGAAGCTAGTTTCTGGTAAATGCTTCCAGTCATCAGATGTGGTAGACTCTGTCCTATTAATGCCAACACAAAACAGAAGTTCTCTCCTGCTAGGACCATAAACTCGATAGTGCAGCTGATATCATTTTAAGTACACCAAACTTTTTTTTTTCCTTCTTTGTTGGTAATTGCATGATTAATCAGCATTTCTGTATTTGTGGGACACAAACCCAAGGTAATACTAAAAACAGCCATTGCTTTTGTGTGTGTGTCACATAATAGACCACACCTTATTTTTATTCTTATATACTTACAGTGCTGAGTGAAAGAATGGATGTGATGCCCTGAGAATGAATCCCTGAGTGGAATGCATGCTGGCTTCTAAGTGACTGCCTGTTAGAAGTTTCTCATTTGATCCTGAACATATTTATAGAAAAACTAAGTTTATAAAAATGTTTCTCATCACTGTGCAGTTCACTGAATTTTTCACAACACCTAAACTTGCTTTTAAAAAACAATTTAAAAAATTAATAAGCTACACGCTAAGCCTTGAATCACTTTTTAAATGACGTTTTCAAATGTCATGAAAATTTATTTTGGATGAGCTTATCTTTAAGTCCCTACTTTCATTAAAAGCTTTTTATCCTAACAGGTTTTTTAAAAAACCAATCAGGTTCATTTACATCCCTTCCTCCCTCTCTCTCTCTCTCTCTGCCCTCTCTCTCTCTCTCTCTCTCTCTCTCTCCTCATGTCTAACATACAGCCAGGCAAGTGTACCTGAGTTGCAAGTTCCAGGAGTTGCCTCCACGAGGAACTAGGTGGAGTTGTAAGAGGACAAGTTGGCCAGCCCTGCCAAGTACCGGAGTGATGAATGAGGGCTTCTTTATAGCCAACAGCACGAAAATAACCTCTACTGGTTGCACAGCGGCTTACTCATGGGAACTTTTTACAGATGTGACCTTACTAACCTCAGTGGCTTTTTGCTATGGTGGATGGATTATGGTAGTTACTCTCTAGTGCTTGGATAATGAAGAAAAGAACAGAAAAAGGAAAAGAAGTTTTCTGCTGAGGCTGTATGGCAAAATCAAGCTAATGAAATTAGGTCAGGTGCTGAACGCACAGCCAGAGAGGTACCCAGAATGGCATTATCCAACTTCATTGACCAATTTATTCACCTGATGTGACTTCAAATTATGTGGGCTATTTCCAAGAAATCAAATCCATCCTCGAGAATCATTTAATTTGGTTTCTTCAGCCCACCCAGGGTGACTTTTACAACCTCAGAGGGGACACTGGTTTCAGAAGTAGGCATGTGACTCTCTTTGAAAGAACAAAGTAGGGCACCTGGGTGGCTTAGTGGGTTAAAGCCTCTGTCTTCGGCTCAGGTCATGATTTCAGGGTCCTGGGATCGAGGCCCACATTGGGCTCCCTGCTCACCGGGGAGCCTGCTTCCTCCTCTCTCTCTGCCTGCCTCTCTGCCTACTTGCGATCTTTCTCTCTCTCACTGTGAAATAAATGAATAAAATCTTAAAAAAAAAAAAAAGAAAGAAAGAACAAAGTTAAGGAGACCTACCTGGAATTCTCTATTCCATATTGACCCATTATGTGATTCCCTGGGTTTCAGTGAAATATATTTGTAAAAAAGACAAGGGTATTTGTCCTAGGTACTTTTCAGGAGTGGTCAGAGAACAAGTATGATGGGTAATTTCATTTAACAAACAGTTATAGAATCCCTTCTGTAATTCTACATGGAAGGAAGACTGCCTGGTGTATATCTGGTTTCGATACTTACTAGAGGTGTAAACTCTCGGTGCCTCATTTTCCTTGATGGTAAAATGGGGACAATCTTAGAACTGCAGATACTATTAAACAAGATGATATATAAAGTGCTTGGAGGCACAGCAAATGTTCTAATGAGGTTATTACAAGGCAGTAGGGATGATCCACAGGAATAATGGTATATTCACTCACCACCTAGAACTCATAGAGGCTAGAAATACATCCTTTCCTCTCCATCTATGGTGTCTGGCACAGAGAAGAAACTCTACAATGAGAAGAGAGCCTTGCAAAGTAAATAAATGGCTGCAAACCCAATTCCTCCTTTTAGGGGCTCCAGTTTCTGTTGGTGACAGACACATCTGCAGGCTACTACACAAAGCAGGCAATGTGCATGTACTATGAAGATTAAATTATTAGCCTAACTCTGCAATCTATAATTTCCCCCAGCATGTTTACGACTGATCCCCACGTTGCAAAACTTGCATCTAGAAATAACTGCACATTTCAAACACTTAGTGCCACAAAATAAACCTTACCTAATGTGAAAAACTGATGGCTGTCAGGACTTTCCTGGGGAGAAAAAAAAAAAAAACCCAAAACCCCATTTTATTGTTTCCAGTAAATACACAGGGACGGAACAGTGTGCCATGAATAAGCTTCACTCCAAACATGCTCCTGTGAAAGGGTAGTAAAGCCAGAAGCAGGAATGGTGAAGTCATACCAGTGCGTGAATTTATCTCCCAGACTTGTCCTTGGGACAATGGGAAATACTGGCTGTGACCTGGCCAGCTTCCTTGGTCCTATATCTTATTCCAGGAAGCCTCCACTCCACCCATGCATGTGAGTCCTGCCTTTACACATTCTGAGCTGCCCACAACACTCCCGCAGAGTAAATTCTGTGTAGCCCTTTGAAACTGGACCAGATAGCCCCGCCTGCAGAAAGCCTCCCTTGACACCCTTTTCTTAGCTACTGATATCTTTTGTTTACCTCCATAACAGCATTTATCACACACTGCATTACTCTTGTTATGTTTGTCTTTCTTCCTCACTTTGCTGCCTTATTTCTAACCCAACCATTCAGCACAGTTCCTGGCACAAAATAGACAACAATGAATGTCAGAGGGCGGTGGGTGACTGAGCAGTGAGGAGCTCCCCAGACATGACAGGCAAAGCTGGTCCTTGCTGGGGTGCAGCTGACCTGGTCCCAGGAAGGCTGAGGCTCTGCAGCACGGATGAGGGCACACAAGGGAGGAACCGGCTCAGTCCGGGACAGCAGCTAGAGGCAGAGCAGAAGGATGGATCGGACCTTCCGGGACTCATCGTCCCAGAACCTCTTGCTGTTCCACAGTATTGATGATTAGATCTGAACTAGCATTTGCCTATACTGTGGTCCCAAATGTTTTCTTCTTGCAACTCGGAAAAAGAGAGGGGTAGAATTACAAGGAGCCATAGAGGCCGAGATTTCCGTTTCCATAAATTGAAGTGCAAACTTGATTTTAACATATTTTCACGTTGCATTCATTTTACAAATAAATTTAATGACTGTAAAATTGAATTAAACTTGATATAAAAAAAGAATGAAATAAAACATCGGTTTTTAATTTAATGAATAATCCCTCACACATGCTGCACGCTTTCCTGCCTTCATGCCTCTGTGCTCACTCTCTCTGCCCGCAGTAACATCCCTCTCCAACAGCACTAAATCAACAAATGTTTCTTGCATTGTACATCACTAGAAATCCAGTGCTGAATATAACAAGGGTGGTCTTTGTTCTTAAGTTACTCTCCTCAGAGGAAGTCACACACAAACAGGATTTGGAGTCTCTTGCATAGAGCAGGACAGGTAAATGGACCAAAAGGCAGAAACCCAGGCTCCAATGGCAGAGACACAGTTCCCACCACAAAGAAGAAATGGTAATTCAATGACATAATAAAACTGTTAGCTAACCCTACCTTGGTAATCACGTTGCAATATAGAAATGTCTCAGATGAACAGGTTCCACACTTCCAACTTACAAAATGTTACCTGTCGATTATATCTCAATAAAAATAATAATACTTAAAAAAAAAAGAAGAAGAAATTAAAGGTAAGAGGTGAGCCGAGCATGAGGTAAGGGGGTGGCAAAGAAAGAAAGAGCTAGGGTGTGGGGGTGGCTCAGTTGGTTAAGCGGCTGCCATCAGCTCAGGTCATGATCCCAGGGTCCTGGGGTCAAGTCCCACATTGGGCTCTCTGTTCATCGGAGAGCCTGCTTCTCCCTCTCTCTCTGCCTGCCACTCTGCCTGCTTGTGATCTCTCTCTCTGTCAAATAAATAAATAAAATCTTTTAAAAGAGAGAGAGAGAGAGCTAGAACCCAACACTGAGGAAATAGCCTTTTGCTATTCTCTGTGGAAGAGAAGAACGCGTTTCAGACTGCTGACAGAACGCTCTGTCTCAGGAGCACACGGAGGGGGCGGGAGAATCAGAGGAAAGGACGCAGGGCCCAGACACACCTTCCTCAAAGAGTAAAAATGAAACTTAGAAGCTGAATTTTGTCCCAAGTTCTGAACAAAATAAAACACCCTCCAGAAAAAATATCCCTATTTCTCTCCCTGTCAGAGAGAGTATCCAGCTGATGCAAACTCTGAGTCAGCAGTTACTGTCTCCACATGCCACCTTTGGAGAACAAGAGATAATCTTTTCTCCTTTGTGGCTATGCCTGACCATCAGCACCCAAGCTCTGCCCGCTGACCCTTGCAAGATTCCACACCACCTAACATCCAAAGTCAATTTCAACTCCAAATCACTCATTTGCAGGAACATGAAGTTGAACCAGGAGGCTCACTCCAAAGTGGGGAAGAATGGCCAACAAAGGCTGTATGAGTTACCAACTGCCTCCCAGCATGTTATCCCAAAGCTTTGCCTCTTAAAACCATAAGCATCTCCTATCTCACACAGTATCTGCGTGTTCTGAATCTGGAAGTGAAGAGCTTGGCGGTTCTAGCCCAGGGACTCTGGTAAAGTTGCAGTCAGCTATCGACCATGGCTGCGATTATCCAAAGGCTTGACTGGGGCTGGGGGGTGTGCATTTCCGAGTGAGTCACTCACACACCTGGTGGGTTAGTGCTGGTATCTGCAGGAGGCTTGTTTACAGCATGGCAGCTGGCTTTCCCCAGAGCGAGTGATTCATGAGACAGGACCGTGAAAGACACAATGTCCTTTACAACCCAGTTTCTGAACTACATCACCATTTTTGCAATGTCTTATGGGTGAAACAGGTCAGCCCTATGTATTCAGTGTGGAAAGGGACAGTACATGGATGAGAATGCCAAAAAACAGGGATCATTCAGAGCCGTCTTGGAGGCTGGTGACCACGAGGGCTATGCGGGTGACACTGAGGTGGCCACATCTTTCTAATCTGAAGGCAGTATATGCTGGAAGGACAGCCAGCTTAGAGTTGCACAGGCCTGTGTTTGTGTTGTGTTGTGTTTCTTTGTTTGCACAGGTCTGTATTTGATCACAATGTTGGCATGTGCTGTGTCACCTTAGTCATTACTTGAACTTTCTAAACCTCAGCTTTCTCATTTGTAAGGTGGAAAAATAACACCTATGTCTGAGGACTGTTTTGAGGATTAGGTATGGAGAACATACATACTCTGGCGAACACTAGAGAATGGGTAACTATTATAGTTACAAAGTAGGCTAAATGTTACTATAGCAACACAGTTGGAAGTCCTTACCCACACAACCCTGTGTCAACTCTAAGGGTTTGTTTGGATTTGTTTCTTTATCCTCATACATTCTTTTATTACTTACAAATGACTTCAAGCTAAACACGGGGTGGGGGCAGTATACTAGTATATAAAACTAAAAAACACATATTTTTGTTTATATATTTGAATAGATGTAGAAACCATGAAAACTTTAAGATCTAAACTTGAACCAAATGGCTGTCAGGCTATTGTATTTTTCCCATATGGCTGAAGTGCATACTATCGTGACCTTAAAGAAACACAGAAATAAGGTGAGGGGATGGGGAATGCACTGCTCTCAGGACTTTTCTCAAAATCACACTTTTACTGGGAAAAAAGTGTGATTATCTCTAGAGAAAAACACAAGTTCCAGGGGTCAAGTTGTGTCTGATGTCAAAATGAAACATTTTTTTCAACAGGGCTACTGGTTTATAAGGTTAAAGTATGTTCTTTACTCAGAAATTTGGGAATTTGGGCTTTAACTTTGATGCAAATTTCTCCATCCTTAGCCTCTTCCCCAGTAAAATAAGATAAAGACACTATGAGAAGAAGCTTCTTCATGTATGTACTCAGAAAATTAATTCTCTAAATTCGTGTGCCAAAAGTTTAAGTGGAAAGAGCCCAGGCTTAGCCCTGACAGCCTTCTGTGACCCAGAACAAATCACCGACACCCTTCTTTTCCTCATCTTAAAGAATGGAGAAATCTACCAGTAAGAGGATTTTTCCAGACAACAGAGAAGTTAAGGGCGGAGGGGGGGGGCGAAATGAGGTGAGGTTAATAGATATATATAGAGAGATAGATATATAGATATATAGATATTTAATTATAAGCTCCTCCTGGGGAAAAAAGTGAAGAATTCTTTTTCATGGATTACTTTATTCTTATGGTATCTAATATTTATTTTAGTTGCTATCTGGAGTGGTAGATTTACCACAAAGCTAATGAAGCTGAACTTTCAGGGCTAATCATCTGAATTAACCTCTTCTAATTCAATATTCTCTGTCTGCACCTAATTTTCCATTTTTTTAAACAAGTCCCCCATATCATATAAGCTATAGGCCCTACAAAACTAAATCTGCCCCAGTTGCTTCTGTTGACATAAATACACATTTTCCAACCAAGACCAATTTTCTTTTTTTATTTTATTTTATTTTATTTTATTTTATTTTATTTTATTTTATTTTTTTTATTTTTTTTTAATTTTTTTACCAATTTTCTAATAGTATCATCAGTGTTTCACCATTAGCAGCAAATGAGATAATATCCTACTAACAGCTTAACAAATCTATATAAGAAACTATTACTATAGTATGAATGGGTATTTCCAAAATGACTGATTCCTGGAATAGATGGAAATACAACTTACCCCCTACACGCATATATTATTTTCCAGAACATTCATATTGTCACTTACGCAGGATGATCACATTACATAAACCATATAATTCATGAACCACCTATACTAGAGTATATAACATATTTAATCTAGAATTTAATTATAGCATAAAACATAGATAAAAGTGGTAGTATATTTTCATTTTCAATAGAGAAGAAAAATATCATTGAATCTTTTATTTATCTATATTTGTACATATTATTATTTATCTATATTATTATATTTTATTATCTATATTATTATATACCTTGGGGGGTTTGAAGAAATGTAGATTCCAGAAATACAAAATTTGCTATACCAATAATAATTCCTTTCTGAGCTGAGAAGTGGCATAGAACAGTGGTTAAGAATAGCAGCTCCATGGGGGTGCCTGGGTGGCTCCACCAGTGAGCCTTTGATTCTGGGTTTCAGCTCTGGTCGTGATCTCAGGTCCTTATATCCAGCCCCACTTTGGGCTCTGCTCAGCTTAGCACGGAGAAGGCTCTTTCCTCTCCCTCCCCCCACACGCACGCAGGCACACTCTATCTCAAATAAAGAAAGAAAATCTGGAAGGAAGTAAGGATGGGAGGGAGGGAGGGAGGGAAGAAGGAGGGAAGGGAGGAAGGAAGGGAGGAAGGGAGGGAGGGAGGGAGGAAGGAAGGAAGGAAGGAAAAGAAATAGAGAGCAAACAAGTAGACTGACATGGGGTCCCATCTCACTGAAGTGGTTTGGGAAGTCTGTACCTCAGTTTCTGCTCCTCTTAAAGGGGATGTGATAGCTTCTACTTCATGAGGTTCTCACAGAGATTGAATAAGTTACCCTACTTGTGAAGTGCCTAGAAACCTACCTAGCATAGGCAAGCATATGTTATTTAATAATTGCATAATGCATAAATGAATAAATGCTATTTAAAAACACTTTAGGCTGGGGGCACCTGGGTGGCTTAGGCTGTTAAGCATCTGCCTTGAGCTCAAGTCATGATCCCAGGGTCCTGGGATGGAGCCCCACTTCGGGCTCCCTGCTCAGTGGGAAGCCTGCTTCTCCCTCTCGCTCTCCCCCTGCTTGTGTTCTCTTTGCCAAATAAATAAATAAATAAATCTTTAAAAAATAAAAAAATAAAACACTTTAGGCTGATTTCTACCTTGGGCTATAGTCTCACAAACTGCTTCAGTACCCTGGGCAAAGACTGAAAATTTCTCATTTTACTCGACTGTCATTCTCCCACTAGTGACATCGTGCTTCTGGATCACACTGGATCATTTCTACTGGAAAAGACTATGTGATTCATCTTGATATCCCCCAATAAATAATACCTCCTTGATATTATTTAGTCTTTTGTCCTTAGCAAGGACAGGAGAAATCCCTAAGAGTTTTTTTGGATTGCAGGTTAATCTAGAAATAACAAACAGAAAACCGTGTAGCTTCATTTGAATGTTTCACGGCGTAGGATTATTATGTCTTTTTACTTCAAAGGGGTTTTTAATATTTGCTAAATTGCCCACATTAGGAAATATAATTATGAATTAATAAGCATATCTCTATTGGAAGTTGCCTCCTTTGTCAGCCTGTAGGAGCAGGTGACTGAGCAGCTGACTTGACTTTGAACTTCCAATAATATCTGGTTTTACAGTAATAAAACAAAGTGTGTTTTATTGTGGCCCTCAACCATGATGTACCTGTGAACACTAAATGATTGGGTCACTGATATGTAAGTTCTGAGGTGATGCTATAAATTATTGTAAATATTTAATGGAAATGTCAAACCACCTTTCTTAAGGTTTTATACCTGAATGACAGTGAAGGAGTTTTGTTAATTTCCTTGTAATTCTATCAGTGGTCCTTAATTAATGACAAATAAGAGAAATACACATTGTGATGAAACATTCAATCATGCTGATACCAGTTTTTTGTCCCTTCTTTGGATCCCAAAAAGCAGAACATTGTTTATTTTTGAATTCAAAAGAAATAAAATCTTTCTACTATGTGCCTGTCAGGTTTTTCTATGGTGCCAGAGGCTATGTAACCAAAAGCAAACCTATAGCTTTATGTAACTTTTGCAGCCTTTCAAAAATGCTTGGTTAAGAGCAGGGAGATGACCATAGTTCTGTGAGGTAATTTTTTTTTAAAGATTTTATTTATTTATTTGTCAGAGAGAGAGAGCACAAGCAGGCAGAGAGGCAGGCAGAGGGAGAGGGAGAAGCAGGCTCCCTGCCGAGCGAGGAGCCCAATTCAGGACTCAATCCCAGGACACTGGAATCATGACCTGAGCTGAAGGCAGCTGCTTAACCAACTGAGCCACCCAGGCGTCCCATGTGAGGTAATTCTTAATAAGGGCCAGCCTTGGTTCCACAATCTTGTCATAGAAATGACAACTTAACATTTATTCTATGCCTCCTGTGTACCAAGTACAGTACTAAGCCCTTTTCACAGATTAGCGAATTCAGACTTCACAATAACCTTATGAAAGAGGAACTCTTACAACTGCATTTCCCAGATAGAGAACTGAGGTTTTAAAAAAAAAAA
>LNAC01000110.1:2321307-2345962 GCA_002007465.1 Ailurus styani | reverse complement strand
AAATAAATAAAATCTTTAAAAAAAAAAAAAAAAAATGAAGTACTTAATTTCTACCATGTAAGAGTTGGACTCCAACTTAAGACTCTAAATCCCATGTTCTTCCTAATTCACTGAACTCCAGCTCTTGCAACCCTTAATCTCCTTCCTTCGGGGACTAACAGAATTGGGCAAATGGATGTGGACCTTCTAAAGTACGCGGGGTACTTAACATCTGATGTGAGAGTTAGATGTGACACCAAAAGCATAAGCTACAAAGGAAATAATAAATAAACTGGACCTCATCAAAGTTAAATACAAAAGACACCCACAAGAAAGTGAAAGGCAATCCACAGAATGAGTGAAAATATTTGCAAATCATGAAGCTGATAAACATCTAGTATCCAGAATATAGAAATATTCCTTACAATTTAAAAATGAGAAGATGACACATTTGAAACTAACCAAAGGTGAGGCACATAGGGGGCTCAGTCTGTTAAGCATCTAACTCTTGATCTCAGCTCAGGTCTTGATCTCAGGGTCATGACTTCAAGCCCCGCATTGGGCTCCACTGGGTGTGCAGACTACTTTAAACAAACAAACAAATTCAAAGGACATGAATAGTTTTTTTCTCCAAAGATACATAAATGCCAATAAGATGCAATATGATGCTCCCCGTTAGTCATACGGAAAAAGAAAAGTAAAGCAACAAGAGAAAAAAAACCCATAATGATGTTCCACTTCACATTTACCAGAATGACTACACTCAAAAAGACAGAAAATAGAAAAAAAAAAAGACAGAAAATAACAAGTGTTGGCAAGCATGCATTTATATATCTTGTTTATATATCTTGTTTGTTTGTTTGTTTGTTTAAAGTAGTCTCCACACCCAGTGGAGCCAAATGCAGGGCTAAAAGCATGGAACCCTTTTACAAAGTTGGTGGAAATGTAAAATGGTGGGACTACTTTGGAAAACAGTTTAGCAGTTCCTCAACAAGTTAAACATAGAGTTACAATATGACCCAACAATTCCACTCCTTAGTATATAACCAAGAGAATTAACCCATGTCCATGCGAAAACCTGTACATGGGTATCATAATAGCCGTCAAGTGGAAACAACCCAAATGTCCACCTACTGATGAATATGATGTAGCTTGACTACAGAGTGGAATATTAATTGGGTAAAAGAAAAAGGAATGAAGTACTATTATATGCCACAATGTGAATGAAAGAAACTAGTCACAAAAGGCCACATGATTCCATTTTTTAAAAAATATTTTTTATTTGAGAGACGGAGCACATGAGAGAGCATGAGGCGGGGGAGGGGCTAAGGGAGAAGCAGACTCCTCATTGAGCACAGAGCCCTCGACCCACCTGGGGCTCCATCGCAAGACCCTGGGATTATGACCTGAGCTGAAGACAGACGCTTAACTGACTGAGCCACCCACATGACTCTATTTAAATAAAATCTCCAGAATAGGCAAATCCACAGAAATAAAAGCAGATTTGTGGTTCCCATGGGCTACAAAAAGTACAATGAGATTGACTACTAATGGTTACAGGATTTCTCTTTGTAGTGATGAAAATATTCTGGAATTAGTGGTGATAGTTACACAACTCTGAACCAGTGAATTGGAGAGTCTGAAAGAGTAAATTTCATGGTACATGAATTATGTCTCAACAAAGCTTTATTAAAAAAAAGAATGAAAAATTTTAAAAATCATTTTTTTAAAAAAACTCATGTTCTGTGAGTACAAAGCATAAAAATAATTTTTCCATGACTGACAAATTGGCCTCTTGATTTTCAAAAGGAATGACATGTTTTTATTAAACTAGATATTCTAGATCAACATTTTCCTTATTTGCCATGTAACTTTTTTTTAAGATTTTATTTATTTATTTATTTATTTATTTATTTGAGAGCTAGAAAGACAGGGATAGCAAGAGAGAGCACAAGTAGGGAGGAGAGGGAGAAGCAGGCTCCCCGCTGAGCAGAGATCCTGATTGGAGGCTTGATCCCAGGACCCTGGGATCGTGACCTGATCCAAAGGCAGACGCTTAACCAACTGAGCCACCCAGGTGCCCCTTAAATTTTTTTTTTTAAGATTTTATTTATTGGGGCACCTGGGTGGCTCAGTCGGTTAAGCAGCTGCTTTTGGCTCAGGTCATGATCCCAGGGTCCTGGGATCGAGTCCCATATTGGGCTCCCTGCTCGGCAGAGAGCCTGCTTCTCCCTCTCCTTCTGCCTGCTGTTCTGCCTACTTGTGCTCTCTCTCTTTCTCTCTGTCTCTCTCTCTCTCTCTCTCTGTCAAATAAATATATAGAAATCTTTAAAAAAATAATAAAAAAAGATTTTATTTGTCAGAGAGAGATCGTATTTGCTTTGGTGAGGGGCAGAGGGAGAGGGAGAGAGAGAATCTTAAGCAGACTCCCCACTGAGCACAGAGCCCAACATAGGGCTCGATCACCATCCTGAGATTACCGATGTGAGCCAAAATCAAGAGTCAGACACTTAACCAACTAAGCCACAGGTACCCCTAAGATTTCAGTTTTGTAAGTAATGTCTACCCTCAAAGTGTGACTTGAACTCACAATCCCGAGATCAGGAGTCGCACACACCATGTAACTCTTTGAAAACACTTCCCTTTCATCTTTTCACTGAAACTGTGCCAGGTTACAGGAAGGATGTGAGAGAGTAAGTACTATAAGAAGGGTTTGTGCCAGGGGTCCACAAGACCAGCCCACACTGATTCACTAGATGCACTCACAGAACTCAGCATACAATAGTACACAAGGCTAAGATTTACTACAGGGACATAGTAAACTGGGTCATAATGGAAAAAGATGCAAGTGGAGTCTGAGGCCATCCATGTATAAGCTTCCTTATGCCCCTTCCCTCCCATGAAGGGTCACAGATAATAAATACCTTCTTCGCCCAGCAAGGAAAAGGCTACAACAGGTGTACAATGTTTCTGACCAGGGAAACCCTTCAGAGAGTTTTTATTGGAGGCTGGTCACGTAGACACCCTCTGCCTAGACATGCTCCAAATTTAATCTCCCAGAAGGAAAGCAGATGTTGAACATAAATCATATTGCTTGCACAGCCTAGGTCCAATGAGCCACTTTTATCAGCCTGGGAAAAGTGGAAACTCCCCCAAAACCAAAGTTCCCAAGTATCAAGCTTGCAAACATGCCCTTCTAAGAAGACCAGTCTCAGGTTTACTACAGTAACTCTATTCTGCACAGGGGTAGAAAACCAGGACCTCAAAACCACCATCCAATGAAACACAGATTCTTGAGGGAAAGACAAAAAGGAGTAAGAGGTTCTAGCAGGGTTAGCAGGGATTCAAGGCCAAGGGAAGAGCGTAAGGTTTGGCTCCTAGATCAAAAATCTACCCACATCCACGACCTGGGAAAAGTTGGACTGGTTCAAAGAAGAGCCTTAGGACCAGTTGGGCCTGATCACTTTGAAGCAAGCCCAGGATTTTCTAGCTTCACTCCTAGCTCCTACCACCATCATGGCCTTCCATTCTCTTGTCCTCCAGGCAAAGGCACCTCCCTTAGTGCTTTCCTGGAATCAGTGTGTCTTTCGCAGAAGAGATAAAAGGACAGAGAGATGAAGTGCAAAGGTCTCTGACCTTTACCTTACACCTGTGGTATTCAAGAAAGAATCCTCATAGATATACAGATGTTGAAATGGTTTATCACCAAGAACAGAGTTCATGAAACACTTAGCAGCCCAGGTGTTCATGTACCCCAGATGTAGAGGTCACAGAGGCAACGCTGAGAAATAAACCCTAAACAGGAGGGACCTCATGTCATCTTTTCTCTCCTGCAAATGCTTGGTAAGAATTAATTTCAGGGAAGACAGGAAGACTGCTGTCTCAACTCCTTTGGGAGCCAGTAACCACCAAAGATCAACTAGGACGTATTCGAAAAATAAAGTGGAAGGGACGTCTTTTTTTCCCTAGAATATATTTCAGTTACGTAAGAATTGTTTAACTTTAACCAGTGAGTTACAAAATGCATCCTTAAAGGCAGGACTCAAACTGCATGCTATGCATGAAAACAGTTTAGGTTTCTGTGGCTGCTTAGAATTTCTAAGACTTTCTACTTTCTCTTTCTCTTTTATCATGGGTTCCTCATTTTCCTTTTACTTTTTCCGCCCATCAGCCTCCTCCTCTTTCTCCCTTCCCATCACTCCCATCTCCCCAAACAATTTGAAACTGACTGTAATTTCCAAGGGCTCAAATATCTGCAACCAACTGTTTTCTTGGACAATTTCTCTGATTACCCAGATATAAGATGGTATCTCACTGACAGATGATTTCTAATAAAAATTCCTGTGTGTTAGCATATGCAAGTACCTGCGTCTTCCACATTAATAGTTTTTTTAAATGGTAACTTCCATGAATATTCAAGTTCATGAAAACCAGTAAATTCTTTTTTGCTAAGTTGTACTTGTAGCCCTACAAAAAAATAGACAGTAGAGTTTTATTTAACAGCCACCTTTGCAAAATCTTCAAAGCTCTGCTTCAAGATCAGTCAGCTACATAGGAAAACCAGAGTCTCCCAGAATCAGACTTTGTAGCCCTGATGATTGGCTTGATGGAGAGAGAGGAGACATTCCTGGCAGAGATCAGTCAACCAGGGAAGGACCCTGCATCTAACTATCCATGTTTAATCTTCACAGAGAGTCAAACTGTCTTGAATCTAAGAAAGTCAACTTAGATACAAGACACAACAGATGAGCCATTAGCAGATGAGCCTGTTTCCAAGACAATAATATCCTTCCATTTCATTTGCCTTGAGGCAGGGTTTTCCTCGGACTAAAAGAGAAGTTTTCTCCGAAAACCTGAAAAAATTGCTTCCGCCAAAAAATTAAAAAGTCAGTATGATACCATATAGCATACGTAGGCTTTAGGATCAGTAACAATCCTATGTGTGTCAGGCCTTCCCCGACCCATCGTGGGTTCTGTGGAAAGGTGATAATCTGGAACGTACTCAGAGATCTGAGAGCATGAGTGAACATGCAGATCTCTGTCAGCTGAGCAAGAGTTAGGGCTATTCGTCTGCAGAAGCAAAGCTCAGAAGCTGGGAGGCGAGAGTTGGGCATGAGGGTCAACTCAGATATTTAAAGGTTTGTCATGTGGTAGAGTCAGTGTACATGGCCCGAAGGGCTAAAAAGGAACACCTGAGAGAGAAGAGATGACATTCCAATCATTATAAAAGAGAACTCGGGACAATCAGAATTCCCAAGGATGAGCTGGGCTGCTATGAGTGGTAATGAGTTCCCTGTAGCCAGAGGTACTCAAGCATTTGATAAATTCATTCAACATTCTGCATTCCTTTATCAAGTGTTCACTCTAGAGGCTCAACACTGGCTACACAGAGGTGAATCAAAGGGTTATGATTCCTGCTCTTATCCAACTGAGAGTCCGGTGAGGTCATTTGCTCAGAGGTAGACTCTGAGGTAATTGCTAGAGAGGACACAAACATACAACCAGATAGGACCTACCGAGCTTTTCTGAATCTCAGGAAACATGCCATGAAATAAAGCCATGGGTTTTTCTACATTTGGAAAGCCCCAAATATATTTTTCTTGCCAACAAGCTAGCCAGATTAATAACTCTTAGCTATGGAAGAGCTTACAGCTAGCTTAAAGAGTAATTGGGAGACTGTTGGGATTAGGGCTTTGAACTTTTAACTGTGGGTCTCCAAAGAACCTAAGGAAGAAGCCTCAAATCCATTTCCCCAAAGGGAGCTCTTAGAATCATCTTTTTGCTCTTGGTAATAGTACTTATAACTAAGTTATAAGTACTTATAACTTATAACTTAGAGTTACATATGCTCTATGGTTAGAAGATTGTTGGCCTTTGGAAAAATAGAATGACAGTTATTTTATAATTAGGAACATAACATAAGGCTGGTATACACTGAAGAAACAGACAAAAAAGGGTTCTTTTTAATGGTTTGCATTTATTCTCAGCATTAATTCCTTAACACGAAACTCTGATTAAGTACGATCTAGTCTTGTCTATTAGCTATAATTAGTGAAGTTCATTTTCTAATCACTATGGTAATCAGCACATTTCAAGATGTGATCATTTTACCTTAATCTTAATTTCACAACTAGGATCTTAAACTGGACCACCTGATGATTTGGAAAGATTACCTGTTGTAGCTACAAGGCCCCTTTGGGTTTGGCTAACTTGACCAGGGGGCAGAAGTGAAAAGCTCTGGGAAAATTCCAGGAAGTTCGCTTTAGTGAACCTCCCTGAATAGCTCCAGGCAACACAGAATTCACAAACACATCTTCATGGAAAATGAACAGGCATTAACAAAAGCTCCTCTCACTTCTTTTTTTTTTTTTTTGGCATATTTTAAATACTAAGACTAATCAAAAATATATATATTAGCGAATTATGTATTAATTAATGCTAGAATGCTAAAAGTTTAAAAAACAAAACAAAACAAAGGAACAAGGTCAGGGACTGAAAAGTCATAAGCAGCAGGAGAGAACTTGCTACTTGGTTATCAGAACAAGAAGGAATGCTTTATAGAAACTTTAGATACAGATCTGTTTTACCTAGTACTTAGAGAAAGGTTTACTATCAAAAAGAACAATGATACTTTACATTATTATATAGTTTTCTTTTTTTTTAAAGATTTTATTTATTTATTTGACAGAGAGAGAGATCACAAGTAGGCAGAGAGGCAGGCAGAGAGAGGAGGAAGCAGGTTCCCTGCTGAGCAGAGAGCCGGATGCAGACCTTGATCCCAGGACCCTGAGATCATGTCCTGAGGCGAAGGCAGAGGCTTAACCCACTGAGCCACCCAGAAGCCCCTATTATACAGTTTTCTTTTTCTTTTTTTAAAGATTTTATTTATTTATTTGTCAGAGAGAGAGAGAGAGCACACAAGCAGGCAGAGGCAGAGGGAGAAGCAGGCTCCCTGCTGAGCAAGGAGCCGGATGCGGGCCTCAATCCCAGGACCCTAGGATCATGACCTGAGCCGAAGGCAGCTGCTTAACCAACTGAGCCACCCAGGTGTCCCTATTATACAGTTTTCTAACCATATTCTTGAGCAGACCGTATCTCTGCTGCCCATTAGACTCAGACAATTAAATACTGAGATAACCCTATGACCCCTAGTCATACACACACACAGGATCACACAAAAAGTCACAGAAGATAATAAGGATCATGGGCCTAACAGCAAACTGGCAAGTTTTCAGTTTATTGGTAGGCTTTCAGATTTTAATAAAACACACTGGTTGGCTTACTTAGCTAAGGGCACTATTTCCTAACAGTGGAACTAGCCAGAGAGAAAATCAAAACTGTAGGTGGGTGTCCTTGAATCAGGTCTCAGCCCCAGCCCTGTCCTAGGACTAGCCCTCTCCTCTGGCATTTTCCCTTGCCTCTTGCCTTTTCCTCTATCTGTGGGGCTTCTGCCAACATGCCCACTGGGGTTCCAGGCCATCCATGGGCCTTCCTATCACCCCACCCCAAGGAGAAAGAAGTCTTCTCTCCAAGTATGACAGTACTTTCAGCCAACTCAGAAAACCTGGCTTCATCAGCAAGGAGGCCCACGAGTAAGAAATTTACAGCTAATGAACCTAAGAGTTGGCAGAACCAGGAAGTGCTGATAAATAGCCGCGAGAAAGACATTCTCAGCCTTCTTCTGGTCCCAGGAGGCAATTCTCCTCTATGTCTAGGTGGGATCCCTGCTTCTCAAGGACCCATCCAGCCTGCTGAGACTAGGACAACCTTCAGCGTTTTCCTCTTTGAGGCATAATCTCTATGGTACTACAGGCCCCCAACCTACTACTAGTGAATCTGAGGTAGAAAGATCTCAGAAACCACACAACTTCTATAACTTTGCTAGCAGAACCTGAACTCAAGTGATGTGACACTCAAAGGAACACCTATTTATCTCACTTAGTGGGAATATTCGCACGTTTAGCTGAGGAAATCTTATCCGATTGAATCACAAGCTGGGGATATTTTGCAACACCGAGCATATGTGTCATATTACTTTCCTAAAATCCAAAAATCTCTCTGTATCCAAAATAGATTTGGCCCCACGGGTTTTGTATCAAGGCCTGGGGAATCTGTAGTAGCTTCGAAATTAATTCCAGAGTTTTCCTTCACTATGTTCCCTCAGGGGGCTGAATGAATTATACAGGATATTGAGGCTAAAAAGAAAAGGTCACATATAGAAATGAGAAGTCCTCATAATTTAGTGGGGAATTTAATGGGAGGGGAGTACTTTTAGAGAGCCAGGGGTTAGAGTCTCCCCCAAAGCCCTTAAGAAGACAATCTTTACCCCTTAACAGCCTCATCTCTTTGATGAGATGAGACCTTTGGCTAATATTCACCCAGAAAGGAGAGGACAGAGAGGGAAATGCATTCCTGAATTCAGTGGGGAGCTCCCCATAGGGTAAGAACTGCCTTCACTATACAAACAAATTTTAAATCATGATTTGATTCCCTCACTAAGCCAGAAAAGTGTGCTTATGGAATACCAAAAGCAATAGAATCCACAGTATAGAATAAGCTCACTTTTATGAGCCAGGCTTGGAATCCAAATTCTTTTTACATGACTCTCTACATGAGAAAATGTATTCTGCGTACAAAATGCCACGTAGAACACAACTGCATTTCTAAGTTGTATGCTAGCAGTATTATGTAGTGTTCTTCTAAGTATCATCATTTCTTGTCCAAGAAATATTTACTGGGCACTTAAAACAGGTTCTAGGAATAGAAGGTTCAACAGGAGACAATGAACCAGTCCTCACACTGTTCAGACACTAGGGAGAGAGAGGAGAGGCAGAGGGATGTAATACAGATTAAAGTAAACACCTCTCAATGTAAAATCAAGTACTCAATAAAGTCACATTTTCTAGTTGTAATTCTATACATCCCAAGTCTCCTAGGATGAGTTTCATCTTATTTAAAAGCAGCTACATATTTTCTGATACAGTGTTTGACACACTAAAAGTTTCACACTCAATAACATAAAAGTCTCCAAATATTCACAAGTGTAAGAAACTTTCTAATTACATATATTTATCCTCCAAGTTCTGCTAGTAAGAAAGAAGCTACCTGGAAAGAACAATTTACCAAGTCTCAGCAGAATAAAAACATCATTTTCCCAAAAGTGAGACACAGAACACTATTTGAATCTTAAAACAGGAGTGCCAAAGTTCATCTTTAAAAAAAAAAAATCCCAACTTTGCCAAAAGAAGATGGAATGTTAATGTCTGATCTGATAGCTACAGTCCACATTTTTAGAAAACCTGTCTCAACATTCTACATACCAACCTTCTGAAAACAATAGTCTAGTGCTATTGCAGGGCCAAGGTTAAATTTTCTAAGTGGAAACCAAAAAATAACAGCAACCTTCCCTGAAATCAGGAAATCCCAGTATCCCACAACACAACCCAAGGAAACCAAGCCTTGGACTTACACGCATCCTTTTCATGGTAGTGGTAGAGGTGGAGGTTCGTTGGTGGAGGGCGCATGTGAAGAGAAGCGAAAAAAGCAGAGGCCTTACTTCTTCACCAGGCAGCTCCTAGGGGGAGTGGAAGGCACCAGTGTCAGCAGAAATGGGAAGCTGTAGGTAGAAAGCACACAGAAGGATTACGTGCTTGTTGCCTTAACCCAGATTCCATCAACCACACAATGCCAAGGACAGGAAGTCAGTCCATACTTGATGTTAAGTGCCTGAAGAAACAACAAAGAAATAACTTAAGTCTTGAAATGAATCATGGGCATATGCGACTCCCTCTCTACTTTCAGATTTCTAAATGCAGTGAGGAAATCCCAGGGGATGGAAATGCCAGCCTGGAAAGCAATAATCAGGATCCTCAAGAGTAGCAGAATAAGGTCTGGGAGGTGTGGATTCTGTACTTGATGAGGTCTTTCACTGGGGAAATTTGGACAATATGGAAAACTTGAAAGTTCATTAACTAGGAAAGTGAAATCAACCCAGTAGGCCTTTGTTCAGTGTTTCCAAATATGAGACACTAATCTTGGCACTGAAGGGAGAATGACAGAGGTACAACACATCACCTCCATCTCCTTGGGGAGGTAAGCCTCTACACATATAACCGTAAGTTGAGTATTGTGCGGTATAATAACAAAAGGTAATTGTTAATATTCCCAAGACATCTATTACATGCTGTACCCCATTCTAAAGGGGTTTCCATGTTTTATTTCATTTAATTATCACAACCTATGAAACAGGTACTATTACTCTGCTATTTTAGTGAGAAAACCTAAGCTCAGAGAGGTTGAGAAACTTACCTAATGTCACACAGCTCCTAAGTGGTATATCAGTGACTTAAACCCAGGCTTACCACACAGGATAGCATGCAAACGTTGCTAATTCTGTCTGTGGTGAATTATGGGGGCAGGATGAGGTAGGGAGGTGGGGAGAGAAGAGGGAGCTTCCAGGAGGAAAGGGCAATTGAGCTGTATGGTGCCTCGATGCACACGATATAACCTCCCACAAAATAACTAGGTCCCCTAGACCTAGTTTCCTTATCTCTGAACAAGACTGAGGGGTTTCTCTCTTGGGTCCCTTTGAATCTTTTAATCACTTCAGAACTCAATATGTCACCTCTTGTGACATCACCAGAAACAGTACAAAAAGAGAGAGCTTTGGAAGAAAATGAGTGAATAACAGCTATGTGACATTAGGATAGTTGTGTACCTTTTCCGAATCTTAGTTTTCATCATTGATACAATGGGATAATCTTCATAAGGTTGTTGTAGAGAGTCAGTAATTGACACACAGTACCTGGTACATAGGGGACAATCGATTAAACTGAGTCTCTACTTCCCCCTTTCTTTTTCTTCAATTGCATAAAATTCTCAGTTCTTTAATTCCCTTAAACCTTAGATGAGAGACTTGGATGTGTGACTGGTTACACGTTAGTAGAATACCCTTTGGAGGAAGATTAAAAAATAAAAGATAGAATATTTGAGGCTATCAAATGTTTTCTAAAATATCTGCAAGGTTTTAATTTACAATGCATCCATTTTCTATTAAAACACTGTCCTTCTCTTGATCTCTTTCCTCATACAACTCAACTACCTTACTGAACAGTCACGTGATCAACTGGAAACCAAGAGGTGAAGACCGTACTATTTATAAGCCATGATTCATATGGCCTAGGAAGCTTTCAGCATTCCTTAAGTCATCCAAAAGTGCATGGCTAAAAGAATGAAAAACTTTGTAAAGTTACAAACTGAAATAAATGTCAATGGAAGTGGACAATAAAGTCCTATCCAAAACACCTGCCATAATTTGAAGCTTTGTTATCAAAGATTAAGATAGAGATCAAGATGCATACCCATAGAAAAGACGATACCATATTGATATCCAAGAGAAAAAAAGAGTATATAAATAGAGGTTTTGATTCTTCTTTCATTAATTCAGAATACATTTTTTTTAACCAGCGCTGGCTCAAGAAATTTGAGACTTTTCTTCCCTTTTTACTTCTTTTTAGCTAAGGTTTAACTTACATTTATTAACCATCATTGCAAATGGCAAGATTTCATTCTCTTTTTTAAAAGATTTTATTTATTTGCCAGAGAGAGAGAGAGAGCGAGTGAGCACAAGCAGGGGGAATGGCAGAGGGAGAAGCAGGCTCCACATTACATATATTACACCAATCTTAAGTGTACATTCAGTTAATTTTTATAGGTGCATACACCCATGTAACTAGCTCCCAGATCAACATATAGAACATTTCTAGCACTCCTGAATGTTCCCTACCCCCTTTCAGATACTAAAAGGTAACCTCTATTCATACTTTTTAATACAGCACTGTAACAAAAATAGGCAATGATCAATGAAAAAGTAAAGGAGACCTAAACCTAATTTGTATCTTCTGGTGTGTGCTAAAGTTTTTCTTTTTTATTTATTTATTTATTTATTTATTTATTTATTTCACAGAGGGAGAGAGATCACAAGGAGGCAGAGAGGCAGGCAGAGAGAGAGAGAGGGGGAAGCAGGCTCCCTGCTGAGCAGACAGCCCGATGCGGGCCTCGATCCCAGGACCCTGAGATCATGACCTGAGCCGAAAGCAGAGGCTTTAACCCACTGAGCCACCCAGGCGCCCTGCTAAA
Source organism: Ailurus styani (assembly GCA_002007465.1). Taxonomy (NCBI): domain Eukaryota; kingdom Metazoa; phylum Chordata; class Mammalia; order Carnivora; family Ailuridae; genus Ailurus; species Ailurus styani. The sequence continues at coordinate 2,333,845 of LNAC01000110.1, read as the reverse complement.
GTTTTTCATCGTAAAGACAACTCACAGGCAGTTTAGCAACCAAGAGAATCTCAAGGCTCTAAGGAATTCACTCACTGGATGATAAATTGAAAGCCACAGCCTGGGACATTCTTACTCTGGAAGAGTCAAATGACCCATTTCTTTCTTCTAGAGGAAAATGATTAAGGAAAGCATTGGGAGAATTAAGCCAGATTGTTTGCAAACTCCGTGTCAGTAAGAATGACTCATAAGTGACTCAAATTCTGCTTTGTGGTTAGCCCTGCCAAGATAGGTAATAACCATGAGTCAGTTAGGATCAAACTCTTGATTGGATCATGAAGCCATCGATTGTGCACAGAGATGCCTCTCATTTGGTATCAATGGAGCATGACCTTTGAGTTGTTTTCTAACTGTAATAATTTGACATCCTTGAATACATTTCTTTTTTGCAATACATTTCTTTTCAAATTTTTATTTAAATCCTAGTTAGTTAACATACAGTACAATATTGGTTTCAGGAATAGAATTCAGTTCATCATTCATTCAGGCTCATCACTTACATATATAACACCCAGTGCTCCTCATAAGTGCCCTCCTTACTATCCATCACTCATTTAACCCATCATCCCGCCCATCTCCTCTCTAGCAACCCTCCGTTTGTTCTCTATTGTTAAGTCTCTTAAGATTTATTTCCCTCTCACCTTTTCCCCTCTGCCCAAATGTTCACCTGTTTTGTTTCTTAAGTTCCACGTATAAGTGAAGTCATATGGTATTTGTCTTTCTCTGATGGACTTATTTCACTTAGCATAATACACTCTAGCTCCGTCCACATCATTGCAAATGGCAAGATTTCATTCTCTTTTTTAAAAGATTTTATTTATTTGCCAGAGAGAGAGAGAGAGTGAGTGAGCACAAGCAGGGGGAATGGCAGAGGGAGAAGCAGGCTCCACATTGAGCAAGGAGCCCGATGTGGGACTCGATCCCAGGACTCTGGGATTGTGACCTGAGTGGAAGGCAAATGCCTAACAGACTGAGCTACCCAGGCATCCCAAGATTTCATTCTTTTTGATGGCTGAGTAATAGCCCATTGCATATATATACCACATCTTCTTTATCCATCAGTTGATGGACATTTAGGCTCCTTGCATAGTTCGGTTAATGTTGATGATGCTGTTATAAACACTGGAATGCATGTACCCCTTCGAATCTGTATTTTTGTATCTTTTGGGTAAATACCCAGTGGTGCGATTGCAAGAACGTAGGGTAATTCTTCTTTTAACTTTTTGAGGAACCTCCATACTGTTTTCCAGAATGGCTGTGCCAGTTTGCATTCTCACCAACAGTGCAAGAGGGTTCCCCTTTCTCCACATCCTTGCTAACACCTGTTGTTTCTTGTGTTGTTAATTTTAGCCATTCTGACAGGTGTGAGGTGGTATCTCATCATGGTTTTGATTTGTATTTCCCTGATGATGAGTGATCTTGAACATCTTTTCATGTGTCTGTTAGCCATCTGGATGTCTTCTTTAGAAAAATGTCTATTCATATCTTCTTCCTATTTCTTAACAGGATTATTTGGTTTTGGGGTGTTGAGTTTGATAAGTTCTTTATATAGATTTTTGGATACTAACCCTTTATTAAATATGTCATTTGCACATATCTTCTCCCATTCCTTAGGCTGCCATTTAGTTTTGTGGATTGTTTCCTTCGCTGTGCAAAAAGTTTTTATCTTGATGAAGTCCCAATAGTTCATTTTTTGCTTTTGTTTCTCTTGCCTCCAGTGACGTGTCTAGTAAGAAGTTGCTACAGCCAAGGTCTAAGATGTTGCTGCCTGTGTTCTCCTTTAGGATTTTTATGGTTTCCTGTCTCACATTTAAGTCTTTCATCCACTTTGGATTTATTTTTGTGTATGGCATAAGAAAGTGGTCCAATTTCATTCTTCGGCATGTGGCTATCCAATTTTTCCAACACCATTTGTTGAAGAGACTGTCTTTTTTCCATTGGATATTCTGTCCCACTTTGTTGGAGATTAGTTAGTCATACAGTTGTGGGTCCATTTCTGGGTTTTCTGTTCTACTCCACTGATCTGTGTCTGTTATTGTGCCAGTACCATACTGGCTTGATCACCACTGCTTTGAAATGTAGCTGGAAGTCTGGAATAATGATGCCTCCAGCTTTGCTTTTTTTTTTTTCTCCCAGGATTGCTTTGGCTATTCAGGGTATTTTGTGGTGCTATACAAATTTTAGGATTGTTTGATTTAGGGGTGTGAAAATGCTGGTGGTACTTTGATAGGGATTACATTAAATGTGTAGATTGCTTTGGTTATATAGACATTTTAACAATGTTTGTTCTTCCAGTCCATGAGCATAGAATGCTTTTCCATTTTTTTTCTGTCTTCTTCGATTTCTTTTATACATGTTCTATAGTTTTCAGTGTACAGATATTTTACCTCATTGGTTAGGTTTATTCCTAGGTATCTTATGGTTTTTGGTGCAATCGTAAATGGGGTCGATTCCTTCATTTCTTTTTCTGCTTTGTTACTATTATATAAAAATGCAACAAATTTCTGTAAATTGATTTTATATCCTGTGACTTTACTGAATTCACATATTACTTCTAGCAGATTTTGGGTGGAGTGTTTCAGGTTTTCTACATAGAGGATCATGTCCTCTGCAAATACTGAGTTTGACATCTTCCTTGCAGTTGGGATGCCTCTTATTTCTTTTTGTTGTCTGACTGCTGAGGCTAAGACTTCCAGTAATCCATTAAATAGAAATGGTAAGAGTGGATATCTCTGTCTTGTTCCTGACCTTGGAGGAAAAGCTCTCAGATTTTCCCCTTTGAGGGTGATATTAGCTGTGGGTCTTTCATAGTTGTCCTTCAGGATGTTGATGTATGTTCCATCTATCCCTACTTTGTTGAGGGTTTTTATCAAGAATAGATGCTATATTTTGTCAAATGCTTTTTTTTGCATCTATTGAGAGGATTATATTGTCCTTACTCTTTCTTTTGTTAATGCAGTGTATCATGTTGATTGATTTATGAACATTGAGCCACCTGTGCAACCCAGGAATAAATCCCAATTTACTATGGTGAATAATTCTTTCAATGTATTGTTGGATTCAATTTGCTCATATCTTGTTGAGAATTTTTGCACCCATGTTCATCAGGGATATTGGCCTGTAATTCTCCTTTTTAATGGGTCTGTGTCTGGTTTTAGAATCAAGGTAATGATGGATTCATAGAAGGACTTTGTAAGTTTTCCTTCCATTTCTATTTTTTGGAAAAGTTTGAGAAGAATAGGTATTAATTCTTCTTGAAATGTCTGGTAGCATTCCCCTGGGAAGCCATCTGGCCCTGGACTTCCATTTGTTGGGAGATTTTTAATTACTGATTCAATTCCTTTCCTGTTTATGGGTCTGTTCAAGTTTTCTATTTCTTCCTGTTTCAGCTGGTAGTTTGTAGGCTTCTAGGAATTTGTCCATTTCTTCCAGATTGCACAGTTTGCTGGCATATGATTTTTCATAGTATTATCTTATAATTCGATCTATTTCTGTGGTGTTTGTTGTAATCTCTCCTCTTTCGTTCATGATTTTATTGAGTTGGGTGCTTTCTCTTTTTTTGATCAGTCTAGCTAGGGGTTTATCAATTTTATTAATTCTTTCAAAGAATCAGCTCTTAGTTTCATTGATCTGTTCTACTGCTTTGTTTTTTCTTTGTTTGTTTCTATATTATTGATTTCTGCTCTATTATTTCTCTTCTTCTGCTGGCTTTAGGCTTTATTTGCTGTTCCTTTCCTAGATCCCTTAGGTGTAAGGTTAGGCTGTGTATTTGAGGGTTTTCTTGCTCCTTGAGGTAGACCTATATTGCAATATACTTCCCTCTTAGGACTGCCTTTGCTGCAGCCCAAAGGTTTTGGACTGTCATGTTTTCATTTTCATTTGCTTCCCATTACTTTTTTTACTTCTTATTTCATTTCCTGGTTAACCCTTATACTATTTAATAGGATGTTCTTTAACCTCCACATATTTGTGGTCTTTCCAAATTTTTTCTTGTGTTTGACTTCAGGTTTCATAGTGCTGTGGTCTGAAAATATTTTTTGTGACCCATCTGTTCTGGTAACTTTCAGGTCATTTAGTAAAATTTGGGAATACAATGAGTGACAGAGGGTAGTCTACTGGGCAGCAAGGCAATCAGATCTAAGAGTCTGGTTCATGCTTCATCTGACACCTGAGCTAATGTAATATTTTAGTTCGGTCAAACTGTAGATTACCTGTCAATAAGTTTTCCAAACAGGGACACCTTTAAAAAGGGGACCCTACTATAAATAAGCCATAATAGTGGGACTAAATCAGGACTCTCTCAAGCAAATGAGAATGTTCAGTCACCGTAGTTACCATAAGCCTCCATAAGCCTCAGAATTCATATTGATTACCTCTTAATTCCAATGACTTCTTTACTATTAAAATAAAGCTTTTATGGTGGCAAAGATACTTGAGAGAGGAAAAAATCCAGGACACATGAGAGATTACAGATGAGATCTAGCAAGCTAAACATTTCAATGTCACTGATCTAAGGATGGAGCCTTAGCTTTGGATACAAGGATATCAGCTTGAAGAGGGCTGAAGCCTCAGAGCAGAGTAGCCTCATACAGCTTTAGTGATGCCTTCTTGCATATGACATATGATTCCACACACTGGGTTTTCATTAAATAATGAGAGCTGATGATCTAAGGGAGGGCAGTAGCCTCCATTTGTTAAAATATTATCTGGTCAGTAATAATATGATGATGATAATCAATAGTTTAAATGAATTGAGGTACTAGGTACTAGGTACCTGGCATAATTTACTAATTCCTTTACAAACATTAGCTTTCTAAATTCCCCAGTGATCCTATCATATAGATACTATCGCTATTTCCTTTTTCCCTCCCAGACAAGGAAATGGAGGTTTACAGGAGGTAAGCCAGGTGTCCAAGGTGGTCAAGTGCATATTAGGACCCTTAGATCAGTCCGAATCTCAATCACTTGACTTCTCCTCATCCCCACCCCTCCCCTGCCGGGACTCTTCTGCCGCAGGACAATTTCCTGAAGGAGCTCCAACAAGGGGGGTTGTTTCCTGAAAGGACACCATGGACAATTCCTCAGACAGAAGGGGCAGAAGAGCAAATTCTGTAGGACCACATGAGCAGTGCAACTGAGAAGCCAGGAATCAAGACCACTGCCACCTGCTCTCATCTCCTGTTTCTTTGTAGTATCTACTACTAATTTATACATTTTCTCAAAATCTGGAGGCTTGGGATGCTACAGGACCAAGCATTTCCAATGTCTGAATACCCCTCTAATATGTGTTTTACTGATGAGCTTATTGTTTATTTTTTGATAAAAAGGAAAGATGAACTTTTATTACTTTGACTACTACTACTAGAATTAGAATAAATTCTGATTTTAATCAGCCTGTGATCATAACACACAGGGAAACATTCTGTTTTCATCTGCTATGCTTTTGAAGGTAAAAGCCTGTACAAAGAAAAAGGAAGTCCTATAGGAAGGAGGTAAATGCACTTAATTTCCCAAGTGAATAGATTTTAATAATTACTCTTGCCTCATGAAATTTATTTAAAACTGTCATTTCACAACAGGTACTTCCAACATTTCTGTGTAAAGCAGTTTCTTCCCCCTTCCCTCTTCTAGTCTCTATAAGACAAAAAGTGATACAGCTGTTAAGCATGAAGTCTAGAGCCCTTTCTTTGAGGCCAGCATTCTCTTACTTCAATGTTGTATTCCATTAATAGATGCAAATTCCAGCACAAAGCATGCTGCCTGGACTAGAGCCCAGTTCTGACTTCCAGCCTAGAGCCTTTTCAACAAGTTGTGCAGATACATAAGGGGGTTAGGTGGGGAGTGGGTATGACTTGTGTGTGACCCAAAACAGAAGAACGTGAAGCATCCTGTGGCCGTCCCCTGCCTCTTCCCACAGTCTGATACCCAAATGTCTGGTCCAAGTGTCTGGTTGTGATATACAACTGTGCTAGGTTTTGAGTCAAGTTCTGTGTACGTATATTTTGTAAATACCCTCTAACTGAACTCTTTCCCAGTGGACTATGAACTCACTTATAGCACGGAGGTACTTATTTATTTTTATATCTCCATCACACAGAATATAGCTTGGCACATGAAAGGCACACACACACACACACACACACACACACACACACAATACTGGTTGGAAGTAAAGAAGGAAGGAAGGGAGGGAGGGAAGAAGGAAGGAGGGGACAGCCTGCACAATCTATGTCAAATGAAGGGTCTATTTATATAAATCAAACAAAAGCAAAGTAAAGCTGTGGTTACTTGAGGGAAATAGAAAAACTTTCTTATTTGCCAGAGGTGTTTTCTGCATTCACTCCCCCTGCCCCATTCCTCTTTTGCTTTCTTTTTGTTAAATAATTCTTAAAAAGGAATACTATTAGAAAACAAATTGGAAGAATAGATAACAAAATGCTAATAGGAACTGTCGGAAAGGAATAATAACGTGAAAAGTATGTAAAAAGGAATGAAAATTCAAAAAAATAAAAAGTGTGCAATAGGTGATATAAAGGAAAAAAAGTAACATGCAGAATCTCCTTGAATAATTAAGTGTTAACTGCTTCCAAACAGTGCATTAATTGCACCGTGCAGACTACATCGTCAGAACATTTCCCAGGGAGGAAAAGAGAGCACACGAAACCAAGGCACAGGGGAAGAGAAGGGCGAGTCCTCATAAGCATGGCATGATCATTAGTTCCCCAAGCAAGGAAAGGAAGTTGCTGTATGAATGTTTTTCTAAGAAAACATGAAAGATTCCCTAACTTTAAATCAATGCCTGTGGATTATAAACAGTGATTCTTGGACTTACTTTGGAGCCAGACCATCTGGGAGTCATGGGACCTCTCTGACCCCTTTGAAACACTTGCCGTCAACTAGCAGACAAGTGATAAGTAGCATGAGCTAGTTTTCTTTTTTTAGTTGGAGGTCTGAGGTGGGGGGGGATTTGAGTTAAATTTCTGTCTTCACTCACTCTCTTTTTTCCCTGAAAATTCCAAAATGAAAAGAAAAGAAGAGAAGAGAAACGAAAAGAAAAGAACATTTCAGGTCACCTAGAGTTTCAGAAGATCATGGTTGAGCAACACTCACCAATACCCACCCAATGAATCCTTCATTCATTCAACACATATTTATTGAGCATCTAATAGGAACCAGGTGTTGTGGACAGAGTGGCAGACACAACACACAAATCCCTTGTTTGGGGGAAGATTCCAATCTTATGGGAGAGGACAGATAAAAAAACAATGGACGGAGAAGATAGTATCTCTAAGAGATCATCTCCTACCAACCTTCTCTTCCCTCCTTTAACTCCAGGCACAGTAGAGAACAGGGGCCTTCTTACTGTCCCTACAATGTGCTGAGCTCAGACTTGCCTCGACACCTTTACTCGTGCTCTTTCCACTGGCCACCAAGCTTTGCACCCAGACTTCACATGCTCCCTCCTTCCCTTCCTCCAAATCTGACGCATCACCTCTCAACGAGGCTTCCTGTGTGAAATGGGCCTCCCTCACTCTCCACCGTTTTCTATTTTATTTTGTTGGTATCTCCCATCTGCTGAAACTGTGTTCTTTATGTGCTTATGTTTCTCATTTTCAGTTCTTCCACTAGAACGCAAGACCCATGAACACCATGGGTTTTGCCTGTATTGCTCACTTGTATATCTCATGCATTTAGAACAGTGCTGTCAGAAATGCCTATTTATCCACATCCATATTGACAAAGCATCTAAAGTCAGACAGCCTCATCTATTATCTGCACTGTGGTAGCCGGTATCCAGAGATGGTCCCCAGTGAACTGCACTCCTGCTATTCACACCTTGAATGTGGGCTGGCCTTGTGGCTCACCCTTGGCCATGAGAAAGCAGCAGAGGTGAAGCTGCCTGAAGTCCAAGGTTATCACATAAGAAGCCTGGGGATTCTCCCTTAGCATTATGGAACATGTGCCCTGGAGAAAGCCAGCCACCAAAGAAGAAGTCTAAATATACTGAGATGGCCACGTTGTAGGGAAGCCCAGGCTAAGCATGTGGTGGGCTATGGAGGGAGACAAAATGCTCAGCTCATCACCACCTGTTCCAGCCATCCCAGCTGAAGCACCAGACACGGAAGTGCACCTGGAGCTCAATGAGTCTTCTTCAGATGGTACTCCAAACCTGGGCACCATCTGATGGCGACTGCATGAGAGACCCCCTAGTGAGAATCATCCAGCTCAGAGCCCACCACACCATGAGCAGAAATAATAAATCACTGTTTCAGGCCACAAGCTTTGAGGTAGTTATGCAGCAATAGATAACTCCAAAGTGCAGCCACCAAAGACAGCTGTAGGTTCAAACATTTCCTTCCCTGCTGACATTACAGATACGTCAGTGTCCTTGGGCTTTCCCTCACACACACCCTCCAGTAAGGCGTGTGTCTCTGCCATTAATGAACTTTGTTTTTCCCCTGTCCGCTCTCCTGCACCTCTACAACCACCCAGTCAAAGTCAGGAAAGTTGCATTTTCATCCTCGGGGGACTGCTATCATCTTGGCCAAGTCCCTACACCCTCTGAGGCTCAGGCTCTTCTCTGAAAAATGACTGTAGATTTTACTTTTCGATTTTGTTCAGTGTGTGCGGGCAGCCCTTTCCCTCTCCCTGAAATAGAACCTAGTACAGAACACAAATCCACGAGAGAGATAAAGTGGAAGTCGTCTATCTGAGGCAGGAGAGGCTGTGTGTCTGAGTGGTGGAAAGAGGGGGGCTGGTGTCAGAAGACCTACATTCAAACACCAGCTCCTCCTCCCTCTAGTTCAAACCATCCAGCTGACTCCCCCAGACCCTGGTGTGAAAACCACGATACTGGACGGTCTCAGAGGCCTCCTTACTTCACATGTGATCATGACATTAACCATGCAGAAAACAGACATCTACTTTAAAACTTCGGGATTGATTTTACTGTATTGAGTTTTTTTATTGCTTCTGGTTTCTCACAGAACCAGACTTAACACTAATGTGTGCCAACCACCACCTATTCCTGTACCAGTAAGCCCCCAGCATCTTTTTAACCTGGGTTAAACATTTCCCCAAACATGGGTGCTAAGCATGGTTGGTGCTTCATCCCTAGAGAGAGGAAAAGAGTCCTTCAAATTTCCCCATCTGCAGTATAACCTGACTTGGGAAATACTGGTTTACAATTATTCTATGTGGTTTTTCTTTATATTATTTTTAAAACCCTATAGAGTAGGAGATTCCATGCCATACTACAGATCTCCATTGCAATATTTAATGGGTGTACTCATCAGGAAATGGCCCTTCATCTCAGTAAAGGTCCCCTTCACATAATGCTTCTCAACTTTCAGTCTTAAAACTCTATTTAGAAGTCTTAAAATCAAATTCCTCAGGGTCGCCGTATGGCTCATTTCCGAGCTCTGTGTTTTCCCATTTTCTCCTTGGATATTGAACTTAAATTGAAAACAGGAGTGGTCTGATGGGTGTTCATGAAATTCTTTGGCTGAGGACACTGATACATTGACTATTATGCGTAGTTAAATTATTACAGAAGAACATCAACCACCTTCTGAAACATATCGTCAGACAACAGGCACAAAATCCCAAGCGTGTGATGACACTTGACGTGTACCTATATTGGTTAATAAGTACATAGCCTGCCATGTGTTATAAATTAGGTAATTTCTTGACCCATACATTACCCGGTAAATTAGGTAATTACTTGATACCATTATCTCCACTCAAATCTCCAAGCTCATATTTGAACTCTGCCTCTGAGACTATGGACAGATGTACAGTGTATCTGATCAACGTGAAAAAGAGACCAATTTTGATCGATATTCCAGCTGTTAGGTAGAAGTCTCCTACCTCCTGAAAGCTGATGGATTAGCCACTTTCTACTGGACGTGGTTCGGTAACTGGAAAAAGTAACAGCTAGAACTCCTCTTTGATATTAGTAATAAGAAATGATGTTCTGAGAGGCTAGGAGGAAGAAAAGTAAAGGGTCTTTTATTAGAGAAAATCAAAGAGCCCCCTAAAATATACTGAGGACATACTCTCAAGTCTCAATTTTGTCATACAACAGTGAAATTTCCCCTAATGTTTGTCTCTACTGCCTTTTAAATACTGCATTCCATTTTATTGTAAAACAGCCTCATGAATACATAAATTAGGAAGCTGTTGGACAATGTCTTTTAAACCCAGGCAAATGTTACAATGTAAAATAATATTCTTTGCTTGCTCTTTTATTGTTTTAAATTTCATTTGTTAATTTGACAGAGAGAGAGCACAAGCAGGGGAGCTGCAGGCAGAGGGAAAAGCAGACTCCCCATTGAGCAAGGAGCCCAATATGAACTTGATCCCAGGCCAGGATCTTGACCTGAGCAGAAGGCAAATACTTAACTGACAGAGCCACCCAGTCACCCCTTACTTGCTCCTTTCTAATTCTTCTCCACTCTAGGTAAGGACTACGTGCTATTTTCTCCACCTGCCCACATACCCATCCCCATCCCCTCCTTTCTCACTTAAGACCACACTGTCTTAAGTCCTCATCCAACAAACTACAGAACAAGTTCTAGTGAACTCACGTGCTCACTAAATGAGCTGTAAGCCCATGCTGAGGAAGTTTTGAACACTTGCCCTTATTCAGGCATCCAAAGGGGCCTGACTGGGGTTTCTCAGAAGGTTAAACATGTAACTACCAACTGACCAGCAATTCCACTCCTAGGTATTTACCCGAAAGAATTCAAAGCAGGGACTCGAACAGGTATTTGTACATCGATGTTCATAGCAGCATTATTCACAAGAGCCACAAGGCAGAAACAGCTGAACTGTTCATCAGCAGGTGAACAGATCAACAAATGTGGAATATACATACAATGGAATATTATCCAGCCATAAAAAATAATGAAATACTGAGCCATGAGTCTGCTTGAACTTCTTTCCCCCTTTCCCTCTGCCCCTCCCACTCTTGCTCTCTCTCTCTCTCTCCCTAAAATAAATCAATCTTTTTTTTCAACTAACATCTTCTTTCTTTTAATTTAAAATCAATTAATTAACATATAGCATATTATTAGTTTCGGAGGTAGTTTAGTAATTCAGCAGTTGCATATAACACCCAGTGCTCATTACATCGAGTGCCCTCCTTGACCACGACCAGCCAGTTACCCCACCCCCCCATCCACCTCCCCTCCAGCAACCCTCAAGTTTATTTTCTACAGTTAAGAGTCTCTTATGGTTTGTCTCCCTGATTTCATCTTATTTTTCCTTCCCTTCCCCTGTGTTCATGTTTTGCTTTCACATGAGTGAAACCATATTTGTCTTTCTCTGACTTATTTTGCTTAGCATAATACCCTCTAGTTCCATCCATGTCATTGCAAATGGCATGATTTCATTCTTTTTGATGGCTGAGTAATATTCCTTTGTGTATTTACACCACGGCTACTGTATCCCTTCATTTGTGGACATTGCTGCTATAAACACTAGGGTGCATGTGTGCCAATAAATAAGTCTTTTAAAAAAATTGGGGAGAGAGAGAGCACGACCTACCAAGCCAACTCTCAAGGAATTTACATAAACATTTTTCTTTTATTTTTATTTTGCAAGTGTCAAGAGAATCAATTTTGGAGCATGCAGGCTACAAAAAGATGCTTTTGTTCTTTCAGCCTAACCATATAGCTAATAAACGGAGAGGGAGAAAGAAAACTTTGGAAGGGACTTGATCCACAAAATGGCTGCAGTTATCTGCAAGGGTAGGTGTTTTATTTTATATACACCATACATATACACATATACATACATACATGTGGACATTATGGTTCTGTAGTCTTAGTAATTATTCTGAAATCTAAAATCAATTTTAAGAGAAAAATGAAGGACTTGCAACCCCAGACAGACCACAGAGGTGGTGATTTTTTTTCCACCAACCATGTCAAGAGCTACTGTCGCCCCTTGTCACTGTTTTAAAGTAAACGTGGGCTTCCAACAAGAAAAGCTGCTCTTATTCTTGGGGCGCCTGGGTGGTTCAGTGGGTTAAGCCTCTGCCTTCAGCTCAAGTCATGGTCTCAGGGTCCTGGGCTCAAGCCCCGCATGGGGCTCTCTACTCAGCAGGGAGCCTGCTTCCTCCTCTCTCTGCCTGCCTCTCTGCCTACTTGTGATCTCTCTCTCTCTGTCAAATAAATAAATAAATAAAATCTTAAAAAAAAAAACCCAACTACTCTTATTCTCAACTACTCTGTAGAGAATTAGAAAACCACCAACACATATTTTACTTGGTATAGTCAGGCACGTTTAGAATGATACGTGGAACCCGGTAGCTCTCAAAAATCTGTGAGATACATGATGTTTGCAATTTCAAACTTCAGACGGCCTCACCACGTCCAGACTTCACCAAAAGGCTGGAAGAAGAGCCATTCATTTTACTGGGCGGGGGCACAGTCCCTGCTGAGTTGCTCCGGCGGTTTTGAGGAATGCCTCCCCACCCCCACCCCGCCCCCGC